>BGPT01000781.1:463910-488482 GCA_003297045.1 Symbiodinium sp. clade C Y103 | reverse complement strand
GAATTGCCAGTGGACCGGGTATACGCTCTTTTTCCAACGACGTGCAGAGCTTGCCCCATAAGATCCAAAAAAGGATGGTCCATGCAGGCATTTTGCACAGGTCCCAGGTAAGACCTGGGAGGGGAGCTCGTGCATTCCAGCATGGCCCCTGCTTCAAGGATGACACAGCACTACTATGTGCTCTCTGAATTTTGGCTCAAGAAAAAGAGCTGACAGAGACGCTGCTGACTTCAGGCTGCGCATAAATCTCCCCCCGGCCCTTTAGTAAGCTATCGGGTAGCAGGAGATAACCATGGGTAGTGACGGTTAATAATAGTCAATGGTGGTAAGTAATGTGGTACACCTAATGATAAACCATCCCTAATATTACCTCAAACGGGTGGTAAACAGCATCCCCAAATGGGAGGTTTATTGCTGGGTTTACCACATTGATGGTTAATCATAGTTAGTTGTGGTTAACGTCAGATGATAGTGATATACTATGATTATGATATGATATAGTGAATTTTTGTGATAGAGTATTTCGTGGGATATTACCAGATATGGGATATTTGGGTTTGATCCAGAACTAGATGGATTTTGCCGGCACAGATAGTGATTTAACCAATAAATTTGGGGATTCAGCGAGCAAACAGTGGGGATGTAAACAGCAATGAATGGCATGTACACCTCAATTGATGGCTATTTAAATTGAAGCAAACAGTTTCTAAACTGTGGATTTCGGGGTAAACGTTTTTTGGACGAACTCATTTATGATGTAATTTTAAGTATGAGTTAATCAAGATAAAATACCTAGGCTCTTACTAGTCCACAAACATTAAACACATACCCCCTACTATTTTGATGGTGTTTTTGACGGTTTCTCGTCTTTTTTTTGGGAACCCTATACAAGTGCTAAGATTGGTCAAGATGTTAGGATAGGACTCAGTTGATGGTAGGATTGATGGATTATCCAATATTTAAGTTGGGTAAACGAACAAGCGAGCATTTGAGCATTTGATGCTCAGTCTGAGTATGGGAAATGGTCGTGGCCCCTAAGCTGGTTTTGGACATATACATACCCACAATTGCACGATCTTGCAGCGAAGATAGGGACCTTCCCCATTTGTGATGACTACACCCCATCTCGGAGACCATGACTTCGTATTGGATTGGTATGTAAACTATCAGCAAAACAGTCGAATCTTTTTGGAACCCACTATAAAAACTACCCTATGGGGTAAATGCAGAATTTTTTTGGGGTATTTGATTCCTATATGTTGAAGTCCTAAAAACGAACATATGGACTACTCTCCCAATACTAAGCCACTGGATTTGTTCGTTTTGGGGTGTTTTATTGGGGCTCTTTGATGGGGGATGGGATCGCAACAGAATGAGGTAGAAGATGATGTCGGAGGCTTTAAGGTTTTCAAGGTTGGTTTCCGTCCATGTTCCTCACAATTGTTCAGCTTTTCCCCTTTCATCCCTCCTTTTTGGCGAACGCTTTTCACCATCTTTTCCAATCTTTTTTTACAATCTTTTCCACTCTTTTCACAATCTTTCTCATTTTTTTCGCATCTTGAATCTTTTCCAACCAACGTCCTCAATCTTCTGTTGGTCAAAAATGGCTCAAAGGGCCGTCCGAGGTCTGGTCACTGGCGGCACTGAGCAGCTTCCTGGTGTTGATCCAGCACCAGCGCCTGGCCGAGGCAGGAGCAATGGTGATTTGAGCTGCCATAGCCGTGAAACTAAAAAAAGAGGGTCCCCTCTGGTAAACATACAAAAAACCATGGAAAATCACCATTTTTATTGGGAAAATCCATTATTTCGATGGCCATTTTCAATAGCTATGCTAGTTTACCAGAGGGTATGGCCTTATACTGAGAGATTACTTGACAGCTGTATATATATATATATATATAATATTGTATATACAGTTTTGTATTCATACTAGTAGATGGCTAGTATATGTTCTATTGGGTAAGAATTCGATTGTTCTATCAATACCTAGGTGCTAAAGATAATATTCATGGTTAACCCTGAGATATCAGATTGATATGCCAATGGTGAAGCAATGGTTAATTTTCTGGATGATAATGGGACAATCATGAGATATTTCATGGTGTATATAACCAACTTGATATGGTTAGTTGGGGAATTTTCACCATCAGCAAAATATTCTATCCAGTGGTGGAGAGGTGAAGGAAGGAGCCAGTTGAAGCTACCATTTGGTAATGGATATTTCCATTGCCATGTTTGATTACCAGAGTCCTTCAGCCACATACGGCAGACAATTCTGAAACCTTTACTGGGCCAAAGATTGGGTGGGGAATATATTGACGTAGTCCGCTAAATATACATGAAACTTGTAAGTAGGAGACACCACATTGTGGGTCTTGCAGAGATTTCCAGCATAAACAATGGGGCAAGGGCATGCAGAGTACACGAAATCTGATGGCAAATCTAATATGTTCAACCTCCGTAGGTAAATCATTTTAAGCAAGATGGAACAAGTCATCTAGAGATGCCTGAGTCTCGATTGCAGCGCTTGCTTACCAAATAGGTTTCGTCAGAATAAAGAACGATGGTTTCACATGATTTTCATAAAGGAATTGTGTCTCTTTCAGTGACCAATTTTGGGGCGCTCATATGTATTTTTGTGTTTCGGATAAAAGTTGGGATCGACTGCTAGTAGTTCTACTTGCAACTGTTTGGGTATCTATCGACATGGATTTGCCCAACAGGGTGCCCCAAATTTGACCAGCCGTCATTTTTTCAGTCGGTATACCCCAAGTTCAGACACACCCGAATGACTTGGCTGAACTTGGAGCATCCAAACTACATGCTGAGCTGAGAAGTCGCTAACAATTGGCAAGCCAAATTTGGCGGGATTTCCCAGCTCGAATAATCAACCAAGTCCAACGGTTAAAAATAGTTAATATATGGTAATCATAGTTAACAATCGTAACGGGATAATCATGGAATATATATATATATATATACTGGTGCTCAGTTGTTTCTTTCCCAGGGGTAAAAACTGTCCGTAAAGACAGTCCGAAATGGCAGGGGAACTTGATGGGGGTCCATGGCCAAAAAATGTTTTCACTTCTGAAAATGTCAAGGACTGGTTTTTCTAGAGCTCTTGGAAAATTCTACCCTCTGGTTATGACTAACAGTTCGCCATGGAAGCCATGGCCCATAGAAATAGATGATAAAAATGGTGATTTACCTATTACAGATTACAGATGGTGGTTTTCCATGGCTATGTCAAATAACCGTTATAGGTCTGGGGTTCTGAAGGTTCGAACCACCGTCTCTGCTTTGTAGCTTCAATAGATATTTTTGACACCACCCAACCCGAAGTTGCTGGTGATATGGTTTGTTGGGTCAAAATTCTGATTGACGACTATCCACGAATATTCCCCATCTTGCTTGGTTATGTTTGTACAAGGAATCATAAGGAATCTAAAATTCGTCAAACGAAAGTATGGCCCATTTGGTTGGTGTATCCTTCTGGTAATTTAACGGTTTGCTATTAAACATCATCACTCTTAATAGATCATTGAACTATATGGGCCATTTTCCGCAGCTATGACCATTTACCGGAGGGTATTTTCGAGGACCTAGTTTTGATTCATGACAATTTGGTTGGTTCTCCCACTCATGTACAGGATATGTTAATCCCCTTCTAAACTATGGTTTCTGGGGGGTGTGTCATATTAGGGGGAAGGGAGTATATACATCCTCAATCACATTCCCAACTACCATCGGGCAATCAAACGCGGCAACGGAAAATGGCCGATTTAAAGATGATTTTCCCAGCTATAAACCTTCATTTACAGGGAATGTACCATTGCTATGTTTGATTACCAGAAGGTATCTCCCCATTAACCCATTAACCCTCATGAAATTTCATCAAATCCAGATATAGATTTCTCATTAGATTGTCCCTTTAGATGTCACATTAAATCATTATATCCCCATGAAAATCACATCCCATTCATATCCCAATCACGATAAGCCTCAGCTTGCTGGGCAACTTAGAAGCCAGGCATCGGAGGTATCGAAGGTGTGGAGCCCTTCAGGCGATCGGGAAGTGACGGGATCTAAGCATCAGGAAACGGAGATCCAAATTGGGATATTTCATAGGGGTGTGAAATCCTTTTAGTGAACTGGCTTGACATTGACCCAGAGATCTCGTATACCACATATCATATATATATATATGTATATATATATATATATTTACATATTTGTGACTATGAAGCATTTTACAGTACTCTCCCCAGTTCTGTTTGTAGGTTTACAACCCTATGAACTAGTTCGTCCTATACCCTTCATCAATAGAATTCCACGCGAGGTCGCCCGGTCTCACAACGGGCCCTCCGCGCCAGCGCGCTGCCGACGCCCGAAGCAGGGATGGCGAGGCGTTTTGGCCATAGAAATCGTGGATTTTCCCATGAAAAATGGCGATTTTCCATCGTTTTTTGTATGTTTAGCAGAGGGTAAGCCATATTGGGAAATATGAGATGGGGGAACCACGGGGAACATCATAACGTGAACCAACCAAGAATTAGCAGAGATTTTTGTACTCTGGGGAATTCAATTGGGAATTATCATGTGGAAGATCATGTTACTATCGGAAATTCACGTGGAACATCATGTGGAATTGTGATAGGTCCAAGAATCTCTTCTAGTTTTTTGTCTGTTGAAAAAACTACTCTCACCATTGGATTTATAGTGGATGCTGCTGTAGTTGGATGGGTTCATAACCAATTCATAGCTGGAAGGGTGCCTTCCTCTAGAAATGGAATTTTTCTGGGTTTGACCAAGAAATCCGACGGATTTGACTGGCAAAACTTGTGATTCGAACAATAAAAGTGGGGATTTAATGAGTGGAGTACATCAATCAAAAATTGATGGCCAATGAAATATGATGGGGAAAATTGTATGAGCTTTCAATTCCCTGATTTTGGGGTTAATTTTTGGACAAACCCTTCAACGCTTTCGGACGGAAAGCTGCCAATCTTCCGCATGGAACGACCTGGAAGCAGTAAGAAGGTTGGGATTCTTCAGCAAAGAATCTTTGATTACCAGATGGTAAATCCATTCATATTCCCATGGTTGATTATGCTTCAATTTTGGGATACTAATTCTCCATCATTGTCCATATACAGTATAAGACTTAGTTGGCTGCCGGCTGCCAGGGTTTTTTTCCACCCTCCGAAACGAATAGTTCGTCCATTTCTGTCCCTGCAGCTTTGAGGGGGAGCGCGATCACCACCACCCCCACCCCCAACCCTCTAGGGAATCCCTTTCGCAAATCTACTGAGATATTTCTGTTTGGTTTCTCCGAAAGTCCGCCTTCGATGGGCCATTGTTGTTTGAATGGACTACGAGCTGGCCGGCAAACGCAAACACACCTGGTAAATATGGCAAAATCTACATTTTAGATCATTGCAGCTTACCCTTCAGTGAACTCAGATAGCTATGGAGCGTGTCCCATAGTTCTGTGAGTTTATCAGAGGGTGTATATTCAGTGCGAAATTGGATTATCAGATCCCGCTACTGGAGGTACCCCAAAAGTGTGTTGGGTGTGTCTGAAAACTGGGGGGCACCTTTAACTCTAAGGGCTTAACACCTTATTGAGCAGTGGCTGCGATCTACCCCTGTTGGTTGAGGATTATAGTCATTTAAAAGGTTTTTTTTTGACTCTCAAGAGATGGGGACATAAGTAAGTGGATACAACTGATAAATGATGGTTGGTTGATGATTAGTTAGGACTATATAGGGGATTATACTAGCCAATAAACATTGGGCATGATCACTACCCATTAGGGGAGTCCCGTTCTTAACCAACCAGTAAAATGAAACGACTGCGGGTTTTGAACACTGCTGAGTTCTTCGCATTCTCTGATGGCCATACTCCCCAACGTTTTTGATTCGCCCATTACAGTCTCAAGACTGGAACATCCCATTGCTTGGGGATCCCTTTTTTTTGGGGGTAATTAGCCTCTGGTAAACTAACATAACTATGGAAAATCACAATTTTTCATGGGAAAATCCACTATAAATGGCCATTTTCAATAGCTATGTTAGTTCACCAGAGGGGTGAAATGGCCCACGACGTTGCCCACAATGCTGACGACCACGTGTCAACCAGCGGACCTGACCAGGATTGGAAGGGGCACAGATTTTTGGACTGGAACCAGTAATGTGGTAAAGCCAGAAGCACAAAGGGTACCTTAGACGATGCCCCGAAAGCTCGGTTTATTGGGTTTACAATCGAAGAATCCAATTTCCAGTTGGACCCAAGTTTGATCCACACTCCTTTAGACATGGGATATGACATGGGAGAAATCTTCGATTTGGATCCATTTGGTCTGGTTAGAACCAACATACTTGCTGCATCACCCGCATTCTTTGCGTGTTATCGATATTTACCCTCCGGTAAACTAACATAACTATGGAAAATCACCATTTTTTAATGGGAAAACCAACTATTTCTATGGCTATTTTCACTAGCAAACTGTTAGTTTACCAGAGGGTATTTTGGTTCTACTTCCCCTGCCTTCATGTGTGCCATGGTCACGTTGGATGATTTTGGATCAAAGGGCATGGTCATCCAGCCACTTCCGCAGGGGGTTCATGGGTGCATCTTGAGCCGGAAAACCGATGAACGACATGTGAAATATCCTTTCAAATCAAACATACATACATACATACATACTTTCAAATCAAACATACATACATACATACATACATACATACATACATACATACATACATACATACATACTTTCAAATCAAACATACATACATACATACATACATAACATACATACATACTTTCAAATCAAACATACATACATACATACATACATACATACATACATACATACATACATACATACATACATACATCTATACATCTATTTCTGTAGAGAAACATCATCTTTCTGTAAAATAATCACATAATCTTTCTATAAATTTTGGCGGTGCTCAAACAGATGGGATATCTATCACCATGAGTTTCCCCTTCACAAAAAAGACCCAGAACTTGAAGGAGAACTTGATGATCAAGGTATCAAATTGACGTTTTCTTTTGATGCCTTAAATAGCCTAAAATCATCTAAAATCAAAATTTGTTTGTTGGTAAAATCCTCATTTTAATGGCTTGAATCCCCTGAAACCGTTGTGCCTTGAAATTCTTGACATCAACAAATATTTTTCTGGGAAACACTGCCAGCCCATTTTGAAGATATCAATGGGCATATACTCATCTCTCAGCCTTGACAGGGGACAAAATTGGCCTTGGTCGCGCAGATCAAAATCGTGGCGGCCCCAGTTGCCATCATAGATTAACAAAGGTGATTACCCTCCGCTATTCAAACATGGCAATGGAAAATCTTGCATCTATAATTGATTTTACAATTAATACCTCCATTTGAAGGGGATTTCCAGTCAAGATTTGGAACCTGAATCTAATGGTTTCGATCTTCTTTCTCCATTGAAACTGCATTGTTTTTGTATGCCGGTATACCATGATGGTATATCCTATTCTTGAGCAAATCCACTTAGACACTGCGAAAAAAATATTCTTCAAACAATGGATTTTGAAGCAACCGATCGAATTAAAAAAAAGGCAGATCCAACCGAAAGGGAGTGTTGTGGGTGATGGGTATACCTTATGACCATCCTTATATACAGTATCCTTTTTGTGTAATTTATTACCTTGAAATCGGCCATAATATTCTACGCATTGTGCGGTTTCCTTGTACAAGGAGAGTGCATCAATCACACAAGGTGGTGCCCCGTAGTTCGTTGATTTATAATTTCAATCCTAGAGTTTATGGTAGATACATCTATGATTAATGGCATGAACCAACAAACATCGGGGGGTCACCACCTTGCAGTGTGAAATCCCCGAAGCCAGTGGAGGTTTTCAATAGGAACATCGGAAAAACATCTATAACTCGGAGATTTTTCCTTGTGTGATTGATTATTGGAGGGTAGTTTCTTTTCAATCACTGTACTTTCGAGAGGGAAACCAATGATGGGGGGAAGCCCTTTCTTTTGGAGACACCGTTGGGTCCTTCGCTCACCACCTCCTCACCATGTGTCAAGGCTGACAACATCTTGCAACATCCCGGTGAGATGCGGTGCCAACGCTCGGTCTCACGAATGTCACAGCAATCTCTGGATCTGGGTTTCAGTTGAATCAACTTCGTTGGAGTTAGAATTCTAGAACCCCAAATCCGGAATCAGTTTGTTTGAAGAAAACATCTGGGAACATTGAAAGCTTCTTTTTTAGGTCGTTCCATCCTCTCAGAGCTTTCCATCGAAGCTGCTCCGCAGGGTGGTTTGGAATATCTTCGATCTTCCAGCCGAAAAAAACATCATGCTCATTTCCTCTTAGACACATTTTTTCTTGGATTTGCGAAAAAGGGGACCATTTAAAAACAGTAGATTCCCCAAATGGTGGATCAGCCAATGGAAGCATTTTTGAATGACCCTCAGCAAATCCGGGTTTTTGTTGCGTTTAAAGGGTGAAGAAAGAAGCCAGCAGCTTCAGACCACTGGTAGCCTTGCCACATGTAGCCATGCGGGGTTGTCTCAAAATTTTCAACCCATATATCCAATGGTTTAGAAGTGTTTAGAACATCATTTTCCCAGTTACAGTAAAACTGCTATATCTTGGATCTGCCATTTTGAGACAAAGCAGACAAAGCCAGATATCATACATGTATACAGTAATATATATATATGTACATAAATACACTAGACGACTATATATACATACACACACACACATTTATATGTATATATATATATATGCATATGGAGGTTTCCTAAAACGGGCTTACCCCAAATCATCCAAACTTAGATCATGTTAGTATTGAAACCCATGGTGACTCGGGGATCCCCCAATTCAATTGCCATATGGAGGTATCGCACCATTTGGAAGCAGAATCCCGTCTTCCAGGAGGCAAACGGCAAACGTGGCTGGGTTTACTGGGGATATTTTTCCTCCGGGAAACAAATGTGGCTGGGAAATCTCCGCACTAGCCATGGAGGTTTAGTTCGCGAAAATCATCGAACTATGGCTGGTGGATTGTTTGATTACCGGAAAGTACCTGTGGTTGGACTGGTTTGTCAACTTCCAACCGTGCACACGAAGAGTAGTAACTCCAGCTCCGGTACGGGTGAAGCTCACTGAATTCTAGTCCCTCCCGTAGTTCCAGCCTATACCAGCCTAGCAGTGGAGGATTGGTCATTTAAAGATCATCTGATGATCTAGATCTATTGAATATGAGGTTTTCTTACAATGGGGATTCCCTAAAATCCTAGGGTTCAAGACTAAAATGGTCATCCATGACTTGGATGATTTGGGGTACTCCCATTTCAGGAAAGCTCCATATGAGGTTGGAGAGGGTCAACCATGAATAGCCTGTCGTCTCTTCGAAGACAGGCTATGGTACAAAGTGGCCATGAACAGGAAATGCTCGGAAGCCTCAGGGATGATGGCCTGGGCATGGCACAAGATGTGTTTTTGCATTTGCTGATGCAGATATTATGTACAATATGAGATAGACGCACAAAAACATATACATAGCTTAGCTTAGATAAGTCTAGATTAGATTAGAGATGGATCTATAGATATGTGTAAAACATCCGATTTGTACCTTGAACACACATCCCCACATTGGTGGTAGCTACGGTAAGTCGCATCCAGAAAACTCCAAAGCCGGGTCGCTTTCGTGAGGCGAAAGTTGTTCTTTGAGGAGAGGGGTGAGGTGCCGATCCGAGATTTTCCGAGGGATGTTGACCCAGCACCGGGAAGTGATGTGAGTTTTTTCCCAAAAGGACATGACATGTTGGGAAAAACTTGGGAGAATCTCCCAGGTTTTGGTGAGCCTTTGGGAGTCGGAAGCCCTTGGAGGTGTGGGTCTTCAATGAGAAGCACTTGGCCTCACTGAAGGTGCGGGGTCGGTGTGCACGGGACAACCTTCATAACCGCCCAAAGAAGTGGAAAATCCTCAGAGAAATGGAAGTCGATTCTTCATTTTTGGCATGTTCAACAGTCTGGTTCCACTTTTTTGGCCTCCTTGATCAGAGGTTTGCCGTGCGGTTTCTCATCATCTATGGAATTGGCCAAGGTTTTAACTCTTGCAAATTCGATAGCCCCAGTTTCTCACTTGTCTATATTGCAGGAATCATGTTGGCAGGTCAGCATCTTGCTTCAAATTCCTTTGCTACATCCAATTTGCCCAGAAACCCTGTGGACTTTCCATAACTTTGTATGTTTGTTTACCAGAGGGTAGTATCCCCGTTGCCCCCTTATATCCCGCTTATGGTTGATTTGATACCCCAATTATCCTATTATTGGTAATTATATCACCATTCTCCATCTCCTATGACAATCCCATGAAAACCCAATTTTTGCTGGTTAAATTCACCCTTGATAGCCATTTGATAGAGAGTTGTATATCCCCATAGGATCTCCATCATATCACCATTAAAACTGATGATCTCCTCATAATCTGGTTGAAACTCCATTCTGAAATTGTTGGTGATAAATCATATTCATCCAATTAATCCAATTAATCCCATTACCCTCTGGTAGACTAACATAGCTATGGAAAATCACAATTTTTAATGAGAAGATAAACTATAAATGGCCATTATCAATAGCTATGTTAAATTACTTGGTGAATCCCTATGAATGTCCCCACCCTCGCAGGTGCTAATTGCAGACCTGCGGCAAAGCCTCCGCGTGCTGCAAGCCGAAAACACATTCAGTATCCGTGAGCGCGGCGATTTGGTCCAAGATGGGCAGATATTTATAGGACTATGTATGAATATACTACATACAGATACACGGACATAATTACGTTTTTCTTTCTCTCTCTTTCTCTCTGCATATATATATATATATATACACATAAATATATATATATATATAGACGATATTGTGCATATGTACATATATCTTTGTATGTACAGTATACAGTATACAGTATACAGTATAAAGTATACAGTATAAAGTATACAGTATACAGTATACATATGTATGCATGGAAGCAGTAACTACTTTGTATACCTATAGATATCCAAATTGTGGAAACATGGGTTCCAGCAAGCATTTCGGTACATCAAGATGAGTGAAAGCCTCGTAGGTAATGCGATATCAAGCATGAATCCTTCTTTAGCTGCTGCCAGGTCGTGAAACTTCCAAGTTTACTGGTGGTTACGCTTATCCATTATAAATCATCATTCAATATCATTATTTTATTGTTATAGTCATTATTGTCGCAACTATTTTCTTAGACAAATACTATGGTTACTACTAGTAGCATTAAACTTACGACCAAATTTCAGCCTTTCGTGCGAGGGGTTGGAGAAGCGAGGCTTCCAAGTGACGAGGCGCACAGATGGTTACGATTCACCCATTGTGGTTTCAACAAATTGGACTTTGGGGATTTCATGGGATTTACCCTCTGGTTATTTAACATAGCCATGGAAAATGGCTAATTTTGGATGATTTTCCCATTAAAACCTCCATTTATAGGGGATTTTCCATGGCGAACTGTTAAATAACCAGAGGGTAATCATCAACATCAAGATTTCCATGGGATTCAAGTAGCCCGAACTGAACAATTTTCTGAATACTTCGCAAATGGTGGATTTTTAGCCAACAAAGGTGAGTGTCTAAAATCAAGTGGAGATATTATGGGATGGGTGACCTTCCAAAGGCGGCCCATAGATGTGGGCTGCCACTAGCTATCATTCGAGGGGCCATGAGGATGGTGTTTGTGTCTTTTTGTTTTAAGGAGATGGTCTGTTCTAGTTGGAGTTAATATCTTTTTTTAGATTTTGACAATGACCGTTCAAGCGATGTTTTGTAGAACTTTTTGGAGATTCACATTTTTGTTTTTTGGTAAGTTGAAATCGGACATTTCATGAAACTTGTTTGGGATTTTATCGGAACCCAGCTCACTTTGGATGAAAAGGATCCTAGCAAATCTTGCTGGCAAAATGAGGTTTGATTCGTTGTTGAGGCAGTGATGTGACAATGGGCATTAAAGTGGGCACTAAAGAGCTAGAATCTAGGCATGTTAGTTGCTTGTAATATTGAACCATCAAACATCCAAACTTAAGGTACTCATGGCACAACCTGGGCTGGGTGGATGACCCCGCAAAACTCCTGGTTGATAGGTACAACACCTATACCACACGGCCTGTGGAGCAGCAATCGCCTAAAGCCGTGGCGGGGGCCCAATTTTACTGGGGAAAAGGTTAGGGGCAGCCGATTTTCAGACGAACCCAGTGGCAAAAAACACTGCCAAGATCAGGTTGATACCTGGGGAACAGGGGCACCAGGCTTCTGACCCATGCAACATTTACTTTGGTTCAACCCAGCGGCAAAACGATGAATGGAATATGGGCGTGGCTGTTTATATACTGGGCGCACATGAAGACACAGTTGGTGATCCCCTTTATTGCTTGCTGGTCAGGATAACATTCTTGCGACTTAAGTTTTCTTTAGGTTGCTTGATCCCCACTTCTAACAAAACCTGATGTTGGTTGTCAAATCCCATATTTTTGTGAGCGAGCCCCATTGTCCATACGGTCGAGTCAGTGCAATGCAGTATTTCAGGTTTCAATTCCAATTTTCCAAGTTGACATTTTCAACTACCCTCTGGTAAACTAATATAGCTATGGAAAATCACCATGTGTAGTGGGAAAATCAACTATAAATGGTCATTTTCAATAGCTATGTTAAATTACCAGAGGGTAGTCCACTTCATCCGTTCCCCAGTTCCAATTGAGCACCCCCCCAGAAACCATGGCTTTAGGGGGAGGAAACCACCATCATGACTGGGACCAAAACAACCATGGGGTTGTTAGGATCGGGTGATGAGATCCATCCATCATATTCCCATCAAGATCCCTGGCTTGATGTGGGATGGGATGAATACCATATTGCTGGTCAGTTATATCCCATTACCCTCTGGTAAACTAACAGTTTGCTATTCAAAATGGCCATCGAAATAGTGGATTTTCCCATAAAAAATGGTGATTTTCCATAGTTATGTCAGTTTACCAGAGGGTAAACCCCTATAAAATCCATATTAAATCCATATTGAAAGATGATGTTTCCATCCATCCATCCCATCATTCTTCCATAATTACAGATGATGTCCTCCACACAACCATGAAACCATCCAGCTCGTTTCCCCATCCCGGCCATTGAAAAAAATCCCATATTGGTTGTTGGTATCATTTCCATCGTTGGTATCATTCCCATATAAGTCTTTGGTACAAAAATCCTCCAAGTATGGGGTATTATCATGATATTCCAATTGAACCCCTACATTTTGATGGTGAATCCACGATAGAATCCCCATTTTCCGCCTGAGATCCCATTGAGGCCCTCATGGAGAAGGCTCAGATCGTGACCTTTGGAAGTCCCAGTGCCGTCAGAGCTTGGGGGCAGGCGACTACCGCGGGAGGGGTGGGTGGATGGTCAAAATGCTTAGGAAATGGAGATATATTGGGATTATGATGGGAAATAGTGATGTGATATAGCAACCAAGAATAGGGATGATGAATGATGAGATTATATGGTTCAATACGGTGATTAACCTGGTAATGATTGGAATACAACTGGTTAACTCTGGGTTAATAATGGCTCATAATGGTTGACAATGGGTTAATAATGGGCTATATAACAATGGTTACTGCACCTCCCAAAAAGATGCAGGCACGTATAGTTTAGTCCCGAAATTTGGTTTGATAGTTTTACATTTCCGCATATTGTTCTGCTATATGTATGTCATTATACAGTCACGATATAGCACAGTCACAATTAAATGTGTTATTATGCTGAAAGCTTGGGTTTGTTTGCAAATATGATTATTGGTATTGTTGTTGCTACCATTAGTGTCATTGCCGCTCTTAGTAAGTACTGTGTTAAACGCAATAATAAACCATCCCCAAAATCACCATAAATGGGTGGTATAAACCATCCCCAAATGGTAGGTTTATGATTATGGCATTGGTTTTCCCACATTATCGTTTTTGATGAAATGTGATGCGGCAAGCATATTTTGTCAATCCCAGTTGGGGACGGTTCCTATGAGCAGCAGAAATCGCCGGTGAGTGACGGTCACCCAATGGGGTGCCATGTCTGTTTCCATCCCGAAGGTGGAAACGGTCAATTCTGGATATGATCCTCCTTGCTGAGGGGTCTTTTGCAGGAGAAGTATTCATTTGAAGCTACAGAAATGATAGAAACCTGGCTCTTCAGTTTCAAAAAACCTTGATTGTCGAGGTTGGGTTTTGATTTCCACGATCAAGTCGGCAAAGGAGAAGCAGACAATAAATATGCCCAAGAGGGATGGATGGATGAGGACGTTTCTAGTGAACAACGAAATATTAGTTGGATGTCCAAAAGTGTGTTGTCCATGTCTCAAATTCATTTACGATCTTTTTTTCCCGCCCCCCCCCCCAACAATGTTCCAACCCCCCCCCCCCCCCATCCTTCTTTAGGCGACCACGCACCGTCCGTTGGCTGCTTGCATCGGTGGGCTGGCCCTGGCTTTTTGGGAACCTTCCAGGAGGGGTCGGTGGTTCTTTTCCGCTCGAGAATGGCGAAGAACCCAGTTGGAATATGCTGGGAACTTTTCAACCATGAGACTTTTTTTTGGGACTTTATTTATGTTCTATTTTCAGACAGACACCCGATTTTCTAATAATTTTTTGAGGGGTGAAGAATGATGCGTGTGGCTCATGTCACTTCCATTTTGGTTCTCCATCTACGAAGGTTGGATGTTCCTTTGCCATGTTTGAGTCCGAAACATGACCAAACCTGTGGCTGCTGTGGTCTAAAAGCCCTGAAAGTTTGGCACCCAGATCAATACAATGATGGGACCTGCCACTTAATACGTGGGGTGTTCTACCTCAACTTCAAAAGGTAGATGAAATCAGTTGTGGGTGGTGATTTTTTATCTATTTGCAATAGACATCATCCAGGGATTTGGAGGATCGTCGCCAGAGCCTGTTCTTCAGCAAGCCCAATGTGGTTTAACCAAAATTTCTTTGCCCCGAGGCAAAGAAAAATATAGAACACCACCTCAGTAAAACCAATAGGCCAATTGGTATACAACCTGGTGCCCCCCAGGTACAAGTGGGTTTATAAACCCCCACAGACAATACATACATCATAGACCCTAGATACTGGAGCTAAAAACCAACTTAGCCAAGTAAGAGGCACCACCTTATATGGTTTGATTTTCAACCCCCAACTGAGCTTTCATCGTTGGATTGTCAAAGTCTCATCGTGCAAGGCCAAACCTCCCATGACGCGGCACAGGTGCTGATGGGGCCGTGACAGTGGGTCCCTTGAGTACCCCAAAAACAGATTGAAAAGTATAATTAACATTCGTTTACCACCATTTTTTAATCAGTTTTTGCAATTTTAGTAGGATGTTTCTTTTGTCTCTTTTTGTGGGTTAGCTATGTAAGTTTTAGGATCTTTTGTTGGGTTTCTTCAAATTGCAAGTTGAATTTCAGGAGTGCCGCAATTCAGTCTCCATCATCCATCTCCCTACCAGGATGATACGAGGAGATATGGAAAAACCACATTTTATGATGTACGAATTACTAGAAATGGGATTTACCAGAGGGCAACCTCTGTTCATTTTGTTTTTCATGATTGGCAACATCGACCTTCAAGCTCAGGGTCAGCCATAGGGGGGCCATTTCTTCAGGGAGATTGATAGCGGGGAAAATCATCGAACAACCATGGGGCATGTTCCGTTGCTGCGTTTGATGACACCGGAGGGTCACTTCCTGGGCAACATCCCAGTTGTATCCTCACGAATGTCCACATGATATCCCAGTTATGGTTGATTTTAAATCCCTATACCCCAACAAAATGATCCAGTTACCCAGCCTGGCACCGGCGCCATGTTGCCACAAGCAAGCCACCAAAAAAAAGGCCGCCGGCTTTGAGCGAATCTACTCCCCTGAAAAGTCCTCGTGCCCAGTGGTCCAGGACGACACTGAAACCACGACACCAGGCAGTGCTGTTTCCATCCATTTTTCCGACAAAATTCAAAACTTGACTTTGGAAGGGGAACAAGGCCGGGTCGCAGTTCAGTTGAATGCTAGGGTTTCCATTTGGAGAATTGTGGCAGTGGCCACCTGTGAACGGAGCATAGATTGTCTTCAGATGGTGCGCTAACATTCGGCGCTCAAGTGGGTACCCAATTAGATACGTAGATTGGGGACACTCTATTTTTTAATCTGCATCAGGCTGATGCCCGCGCGAGATCGAAAAAGATCATCCAAATTTCTATGCTCTTTATCCGCTTTGAAAAATGGGGGTTACTCAACAATTACGCCGGCATAGACCCCAGATAGAAAAGATTTCAGAGACGCTCTTTCATGCCGCGTCAATGCGCGCACCTCCATATGACTAGGTTCCTATTTTCATCACGCTCTGATGTTCTTTTTCTCCACGCGTGCCAGTCAAAAAATGTCATTGCCACAAGAGCATTGCAAGGAGCTGCCAGTTTCCAGAAATTGCAACTCATGCGTCCGAACCTGGGAACCCTAGGTTCCCATTGCACGGAACTGCCGGTACCCACAGATTGGAATTCATGCTTCAAACCTTTGGAACCATTCGTTACCATTACAATGAACTGCTGCTTCCCCGAAATNTTGCACGGAACTGCCGGTACCCACAGATTGGAATTCATGCTTCAAACCTTTGGAACCATTCGTTACCATTACAATGAACTGCTGCTTCCCCGAAATTGAGCTCACGCTTTCCAATCTAGGAACTGTAGGTTCGCCATTTCAAACAACTGCCGTTTCCAGACGTTGGAACTCACGCGCCCCAACCTAGGAACCATAGGTTACCATNGTGACCATACGTTACCATTGTAAGGAACTGCTGGTTCCCAGAAGTTGGGACTCATGGTTCCTAACCTTGGAACCATTGGTTACCATTGCAAGGAACTGCGGCTTGCCAGAAGGTGAAACTCATGCTTCCCAACCTGGGAACCAGAGGTTACCATTGCAAGGAACCGCCAATTCCCAGAGGTTGGAACACATGGTTGCCAACGTGGCAACCAGAGGTTACCATTGTAAGGAACTGCCGGTTCCCAGAGGATGGAACTCATGCTTCCCAACCTGGGAACCAGAGGTTACCATTGCAAGGAACTGCCGGTTCCTAAAGGTCGGAACTCATGGTTACCAACCTTGGAATCCATGGAACCAGAGGTTACCATTGCAAAGAACTGCTGGTTCCCAAAGGTTGTAACTCATGGTTCCCGACGTTGGAACCATGGGTTACCCTTGCAAGGAACTGCTGACTCCCAAAGGTTGGAACTCATGGTTCGGTATCGCTTTGTGTTGCTTATTGAGCCGGTAGAAAAACGCTTTGTTTTGCTTAATGGACCGGTGGCGGAATCTTTGCGTTTGGCGGATGGGCCGGTATAAAATGTTTTTGGACGAAAAAGGTCCATTTTAGAATGATATAAAGACATCTTCTTTAGAATATCTGTTGTTATTGGCCGGTAACGAAACGCTTTGTTTTGCTNAAAGGTCCATTTTAGAATGATATAAAGACATCTTCTTTAGAATATCTGTTGTTATTGGCCGGTAACGAAACGCTTTGTTTTGCTCAATGGACCGGTAGCGGGTAGCGGAACCTTTGTGTTTGGTTGATGGGCCCTTATCAAAATGTTTTCGCGCGAAAAAGATGCATGTTAGAATGATATAAAAACTTGTTCTTTACAACGTTTTTGTTTTGCTTAATGGGCCGGCATCAAATTGCGTATCTGTAAGACGCGGCAATCGTAAATGGACGCTGATGTTCTTTTTCTCCAGGCGTGCCAGTCAAAAAAAGTCGCTGCCGCAATAGCATTGCAAGGAGCTGCCAGTTCCCAGAAATTGGAACTCATGCGTCCCAACTTTTGGAACCATAGGTTACGGTTGTCAGGAAGCGCCGGTTCTCAATGGTTGGAACTCATGGTCGCCAACCTGCGAAACAAAAGTTACCATTGCAAGGAACCCCCGGTTCCCAGAGGTTGGAACTCATGCTTCCCAACCTGGGACCCAGAGGTTACCATTGCAAGGAATTGCCAGTTCCCAGAGGTTGGAACACATGGTCAACCAGAGGTTACCATTGTAAGGAACTGCCGGTTCCTAAAGGGTGGAACTCATGGTTACTAACCTCGGAACCAGAGGTTACCATTGCAAGGAACGGCCGGTTCCCAAAGGTTGGAACGCATGCTTCCCAACCTGGGAACAATAGGTTCCCATTGCAAGGAACTGCCGGTGCCCAGAGGTTGGAGCTCATACTTCCCAACCTGCGAACCATAGGTTGTACCATTGTCATGAACTGCGGGTTCCCAAAGGTTGAAATTCATGGTTCCCAACCTGAAAAGCAATACTTTACCAGTGCAAGGAACTGCTGATTCCCAAAGGTTAGAACCCATGGTTCGGTATCGCTTTGTTTTGTTTAATGAGCCGGTAGCAGAACGCTTTGTTTTGCTTAATGGACCGGTAGCGGAATCTTTGCGTTTGGCTGATGGNCGCTTTGTTTTGTTTAATGAGCCGGTAGCAGAACGCTTTGTTTTGCTTAATGGACCGGTAGCGGAATCTTTGCGTTTGGCTGATGGGCCGGTAAAAGAATAGGTGCATCCTAGAATGATATGAAAACATCTTCTTGAGAATTTCTTTTGTTTTGCTTAATGGGCCGGTAACGGAACGCTTTGTTTTGCTTAATGGACCGGTAGCGGAACCTTTGTGTTTGGTTGATGGGCCCTTATCAAAATGTTTTCGCGCGAAAAAGATGCATGTTAGAATGATATAAAAACTTGTTCTTTACAATGTTTTTGTTTTGCTTAATGGGCCGGCATCAAATTGCGTATCTGTAAGACGCGGCGGTCGTGGATGAACGCGCGCGCCTCCATATGAATAGTTCCCTTTTGGCATGGCGCTCTGATTTCTATTTCCTCCACGCCTGCCAATCAAAGAAATGACTGCCGCAGTACGATTGCAAGGAATTGCCGGTTCCCAGAGGTTGCATCTCATGCGTCCCAGCCTGGGAACCATAGGACACCATTGTAAAGAACCACCGGTTCTCAAAGGTTGGAACTCATGGTTGCCAACGTGGCAACCAGAGGTTACCATTACAAGGAACTGCCGGTTCCCAGAAGTTGGAACTCATGCTTCCCAACCTGGGAACCAGAGGTTTTCATTGCAAAGAATTACCGGTTCCTAAAGGTTGGAACTCATGGTTGCCAACCTTGGAACCAGAGGTTACCATTGCAAGGAACTACTGGTTCCCAAAGGTTGGAACTCATGGTTGCCAACCTGGGAACAATAAGTTACCAATGCAAGGAACTGCCGGTTCCCAAAGGTTGGAACTCATGCTTCCCAACCTGAGAACCATAGGTGACCATTGCAAGCAACTGCCCGTTCCCAGAGGTCGGAACTCATGCTTCCCAACCTGGGAACCATAGGTTACCATTGCAAGGAACTGCCGGTTCCCAGAGGTTGGAACTCATGCTTCCCAACCTGGGAACCATAGGTTACCATTGTAACGAACTTCCGGTTCCCAAAGGTTGAAACTTAGCAGTGCAAGGAACTGCTGATTCCCAAAGGTTAGAACTGATGGTTCGGTATCGCTTTGTTTTGTTTAATGACCGGTTGGCTCAGAACGCACCCTTTGGTCTAGATGGCTGCATGTAACGAGCGGTCTTGGAAAGCTGTCTGCATATGCTCCAAAATCTCGCACGCGTTTGGAGTCCGGATGTAACAATATGTGAAGCAAGAATACGACCGCGAAATGCAAAACCAAAACTGAACGTTTGCACAGCAAGCTGAAAACAAAGGAACACAGCACCATGCACAGAACACTCTGCACAGCACCCTGCACGGCATCTTTGCCAGACTTAGCCACGACAGCTCAGCACCCTGCACAGCACCCTGCACAGCACCCTGCACAGCACCCTGCACAACAAAAACCTGTGCAGCACCTTTGCCAGACTTCGCCACCGCAGTCTGGACAGAACCCTGCGCAGCACCCTGCACAGCACCTTTACCAGACTTCGCCACCGCAGTCTGGACAGCACCCTGCACAGCACCTTGCACTGCACCCTGCGCAACACCTTCGCCAGACTTCGCCACCGCTGTCTGAACAACACCCACAGCACCGTGCACAGCACCCTGCGCAGCACCTTTGCCAAACTTCGCCACCGCAATCTGGACAGCACCCTGCACAGCACCCTGCGCAGCACCCTGCGCAGGCCGCAGTCTGGACACCACCCTCCACAGCACCTTGCACAGCACGCTGCGCACCGCTGTCTGAACAGCACCCACAGCACCCTGCACAGCACCCTGCGCAGCACCTTCGACCTTTGCCAGACTTCGCCACCGCAGTCTGGACAGCACCCTGCGCAGCACCCTGCACAGCACCTTTGCCAAACTTCGCCACCGCAGTCTGGACAGCACCCTGCACAGCACCTTGCACAGCACTCTGCGCAGCACCTTTGCCAGACTTCGCCACCGNTGGACAGCACCCTGCACAGCACCTTGCACAGCACTCTGCGCAGCACCTTTGCCAGACTTCGCCACCGCTGTCTGGACAGCACCCTGCACAGCACCCTGCACAGCACCCTGCGCAGCAGCTTTGCCAGACTTCGCCGCCGCTGTCTGAACAGCACCCACAGCACCCTGCACAGCACCCTGTGGAGCAGCGGGCTCAAAAGTTCGCCACCGAAGACCCCACCTTTGAGAAGTAAGAACCCCTATAGCTTGCCAGCTATCTGGGGAAAAAACATCCAAGTCACAACCCAGGATTCTCCAGGACTTAGTATTGCAACCTATGGTGACCACTGATCCACCAGCATCCGAGGCCAGGCATTCCAGGCTGGGCGCAGGTGCATCAAGGGAAAGATTTCTCCGGGGACTCTGGGAGGAAGAAGATGGAACATGGACATAACGATTTTTGTGGAGTCTTGAAATAGAAAGAGAAGTCCGAAATCATCCTGCAAGAATCATCAAAAATCCTTGATATCCTTGAACACTTGAGTTTCGAATGATGAGAGTTCAAAAAAACGGGGTGAGACCAGCTGGAAGCGGGGCCGAGGTGACTGTGGAAGCGTTGCAAGATCTGAGACAGATGGCGTAAGAGCGAAATGTTGGGCCACAGGATAAGTGGTGAGTCGTGAGTCGTCATGACGAGTTACAAGAAGGGATGGCTCAAGCTATAGGTGCGTTGGTTTATAACTCGGCTAAATAGGAGCGATGACAGATACATACATATAGTCTATAGCTATACATAGAGGGGGTTATGAACCAACGTCCAATTTGGGGGGCCCTTCCTGCATGGGTCAGTCACGAGACTTTATACGGAGTTGCTCCCCCCATGACACTAGTAGGTAAATTGATAGCCACTGTTTGGAGAAAATGGGTGATTTTACCTCGTCATCTACCCTCTGGTAAACCAACATAGCTATGGAAAATCACAATTTTTAATGGGAAAATCCACTATAAATAGCCATTTTCAAAAGCTATGTTAGTTTACCAGAAGGTACCACTTTTTTCGCCGAAATGTATTTGGGGTGTTGGGAGAATCCCTAATCTCAGGTCTATGGGCCTTGGTGTGTCTTCACGATCTTCACCGTGTCGGTGGGCTATGGGATTATCATGGATAACTACGCCAGAACTATGCCATAAACCATGATTACCATGTCAATATTGCTGGGCTATTGTTTGATGATTACGGAAGATCTATTTCAAATTGGATCATTCATGATTTACTATGGATTACCCTCTGGTAATCAAACATGGCAATGGAAAATCCACCATTTATAGATTATTTTCCCAGCTAGAAACCTCCATTTAGTTCGGGGATTTCCAATTGCTATGTTTGATGACACCGGAGGGTAATGATTGTTGGGGTTTTTCTCAGCAGCATTTTGTTTCGCTTCTCTATGAACATAGGATGATCCCAACTGACCTCACACATGGCCGTTGAGAGTGGGTTTTTGTTGGTTTACATGGAATTCATGGTGATTTTTGTTAAAAGACGTTTGTAGTTCTAGATGAATGCGGCGTTACTCAGGAACATGACTTCGGGGCTCAAAATCCTACAATTTTTGGAGCTTTCTTGATGATTCCCAGCTTTTGTTATGGCCAAACTTGGCTCCGTCTGCAGTGCACGTGCTTTGCCGGTCAACGACAACATGGAACCACAAGATTCACATACATTCAACCATCTGCATTCAACAGTTGAGCCAGTGACTTTTCTTTGAACGAGAAAAAATCCAAGAGTCTTCAAGATCACAGGGTCTCATTTCCTCCTTTTGGCGGTTTGGCAGCAGCGTTTTTTTCCCTGAAAGAAGAAGCATCCCAACCACGGAGGGTTTTTCAAAAACGAAACACCAGAGCAAACCACGGCGCGGCAGCGAATTTTTTTCAAAAAGGGTCAGCTCCATGGCAGTGCTCGAGGAGCTGGGAACGAGGCTGGGCCGATTTTCGTATCATCCTTGGGGAGTCTTGGGGGAAGATCCCAGGTGGGGCACCCCAGATACCTGTTAGTTGGTGAACATAACTCCAAGAACTATGGACTGCTTATGATTTCTGATACTTATAACTTAACAACTCTAGTATTCATGGGGCTTTTAAGACCAACTGATAACTGGGGAGCTCCACATTGTACGATGTTTTGGTGATGTTCGTTAGAGATTGTTCACCTGTACATGGGATTTTTTTTGGATGTGCGGTTTAAAATCAGTCGCAGGGGGAGAGGATGATCCAAGTCATTCTGACTGACTTTCACCTGAGGAGAAGGATCTTTCTGCATAGTGACACAGTTTTTTTGCCAACCGTTTCACCGTAAACTGACTCCATACAGAAACCCTCCATATTTCCGTAACTTTCCCAGATTTTCAGTGGTTCATTGTGGTTCTTTCCATCACTTGTTGGTTATGAGCCACCAGCCCTGAAGAGATGAGAAGATTTCGCTTGGATAACCACTTGGTGGCTCAACCCCAGGAAAGATTTGCCCGAATAAAAGTGGTTGTTGCCATAGTGAAGATGAATTTACCCGGATCCATGGATCCAAACATTATTGGGGGTTCACCAACCTGGGAGGCTGCTCAAATCCAAACATAGTCATGAATCATGGTTGCTTGGTTCGCTATCCCATTACATTTCCACTACACACGCATTGTGTTTGTGAAAATCCCTGTGTTTTGTGATATTGGTTTATCCACCCCCGGAAGTGTAGATATATCTACCAAAAACCATAGTCAACCTACTAAGTTACTAGTAGTTAGTTACACCAACGTAGCCAAGTATAGGGGACCGACATCCAGTATGAGTGGTTAAAATCCCTTATGTTGATGGTTAAACCAGCCAGAACTCAATCATCAGCCACGGGGGCGGCGTGCTACTCCAACGAGGCTGGCAGAATGGTTTCAGAGCCTCCAGAAGGATGCACCCATGGATTTGTGGCTCCAGGCAGGAAATTCCAAGGGGTGCAATGGGTGGGGGTTACATCATCTATGCATAGATACTACTATGACTCTATGACATTATATATACTTCTGTGCATATATAATGCTATGAATGTACTGTATGTGTATGTTTAGATCCTCCAGATGCTTGGATCATTTCGGATATTTCTAGTCAGATGCAAGAAAACACGCCAACCTTCTTGCGCTGGTTTTTGGCATTGTCTTGTGCCCCTATGGCTGATAAGACCTATACCTGCCAGACCTTGGCTGCATCAATCTGAGTATGTTTGCATAAGTAGAAGGTGCCCCCCAGTTGTGTCTGTGGGTGTATACACTCCATCTACCATAAATCCACGTTAACCTACTTGTAAACAAACTTAGCTACCTATGGAGCAACAGCTTGTAGAATGCATGCATGCAGACAGACAGGCAGACAGACATACATTACATCCCAAAGATAGCAGAACATAAGCCCTTTTGTTGCACAACCCAAGCCCATAGACTGCGAATCATCACGAGTCACGAGAGATTGGTTACTAATCAACATAAGCTGTCAAGCTGATGGACCCTGGAATGATTTCCATTCCGTTTAGATGACATTGGCACCCTGCGATTCATTTCGAGACCATATATATATATATATACATATATATATATATACATATATATATATATACATATATATATATATATACATATATTTGTACATATATATACATGTATATATACATATATATATATATATGTTGTGGTTGGCTGGGAGCCCACACTGGCAGCTGCAGATCCTCCTCCAAGTTCCACGGACTCGCTGTCCTTTTTCCCCACAAGGCAGTCAGTCCGTGATGNNNCACACGCAGCAGGAGACGGCTTCTCCTCTCGGCAAAGGAAAGGTCCACAGACCACAAGGAAACTGGATGCAACCTGGCTATGATATGGCCCCTGGCCAACGTTGGATGTGAGCGGCCTCGCTCTGTAGTATTGCTCAAGGCACAGGTGACCCACCCTCCTACACCCGGGGCTCTCCGGAGCCGAACATGTGCTATGGGA
>BGPT01000781.1:422299-455623 GCA_003297045.1 Symbiodinium sp. clade C Y103 | reverse complement strand
AAAGGTCCACAGACCACAAGGAAACTGGATGCAACCTGGCTATGATATGGCCCCTGGCCAAAGTTGGATGTGAGCGGCCTCGCTCTGTAGTATTGCTCATGGCACAGGTGACCCACCCTCCTACACCCGGGGCTCTCCGGAGCCGAACATGTGCTATGGGACCAAAGGCAACTTGTGAAACCCCATGGATAACATCTGACTCTTGGAAGGTTGGATCAAGCAATGATGAGGATACACAACTGGAATCACAATATGTATATATATGTATATATATATATATAACTGTACATATATATATATATACTGTACATACATATTCTTATTCCGTTCGAATATGATCCCTTAAACCATATTAAATCGAAGCAAAAGAAACATCATAAAATCCCGATCTTTTTCCGCTAACCCAGCAGTACTCGCTTTTTTTTTGTGCTTCTCTGGGGTTGTTATTGAGTCCCAAAAAAAGGGGTCCCCATGCCACATTTTTGGCCATTGCCGCGAGGCAGTGATCCTCGTCGTGTTTTGCGTGGGATTTAGCGTCTTAGCAGCAGCTTAAGTCATGGGAGGTTTCTTGAGTCTTGGGGGAGTTTCAAACATTATTTTACGGTCATCCATGACTTGGATTACTATAACTTAGGAAACCTCCAATGTCAAGGTTTAAGAAGCAACAGACATGGCCTTGAGTTTCGAATCTTGAGTTCTGATCGTTCAAATCAGACATAATGTCATCACAGGTTATCACAGATCCGTTTTTGTTTCACCACCAGATCCATCACCTAACATAGCTATGGAAAATCACGATTTTTGATGGGAAAATCAACTATAAATGGCCATTTTCAATAGCTTTTTGATGCTTTTTGTATGTTCACCAGAGGGTATTGTTCACTTCCCCTTCGGGAAGGTGTTCACTTCCGAGAGATCGGACAGTATTGGAGCGTCGCCCGAAGGATCAGTCTTCAACAGCTTGGGGCTTTCATTGTTAAAGCCCCAGTTCGTTAGCTAAGTCAGTTTGTAGCTCCAATAGCTAGGGTTTATAGGGGGTACCAAATCAAAGTAGTTAACAAGGTAAATCTAAACCAACAGACGTTTCACTGGGGGGTACTTGGAGGATCATCCCATCTAGCAGGTGGTTAATAATCCTGATTACTATATAAGTCCCCATTCGGTAGATGAGCCCATTAGCCGCTTATAACCACGGCTGAGATGCGACTTCGTGGCTGCTTGCGCCACAGAAAGGTGCGATCTACCCCGGTTGATTCTAGTGATGTTGGGGTTTTAAGTATCAAAATATGGGGATATCAGTGGACAAAACTGATAAATGATTGTTGGTTGATGACTAATTCGGGGATTATACAACTCAATCTGATTTGGGATTGTCATAATTCACGAATCGGTATTAATCAGGCAGTTTTTGAAGGGATGACACAGGATTTTGAACACTGCTCAGTTGGCAAACTTTGCTTAGCAATTCTTACCGGAAGGGGCCCATCTGATAGGTTTTCTATAGTTGCTTTATTCTATGCTAACCGATTTCTAAGAATTGTGGAATTGTTATATCGAAGCAGTTGGGATGATAAGCTACTTAGGGCCTTCTCTATGGCCTTGAAACTCGCAGGATCCTGCCCATTTACCGTGGGAAAGTCACGGCACTGGGTGATTTTCCATTGCCATGTTTGCTTGCCAGAGGGGATATATCAGGTGATCTACACCCCTCACCCAGCACACACCACTCGAGTGGGGAATTTTTACTGGACAGATATGTGTTGGCCGAAAAATTGGCTACCTCAAAGTTTGCCATCATTTTGCACAGTATTTGACGGTATGTCATGTCCATTCATACCCCCAAGCGTATCTCCATCATCCGAGCTACCCTCTGGTACTCTATCACAGCTACGGAACATGATCATCGAACCAAAGGAGCGGATCAAGGAAATCAATCTTTCTGCAACGAGCCAAAAAGCAAAATCTCCATGGGACATAACATCCTTCAGTTTTTTTTGTTCCATTAGTTTCCACTTATTTCCCATCATCTTTCCAGCCATAGGGTGCCTCCCAGTTATGTTTGTTGGATTATAACTCCACGTCAGTCATTTCATCACCATAGCCCCAGGAGTTCACCGTGTCAGTTCAACCAAATGGAGGTTTCCAAAGTCATGGTACCCCAAAATATGTCCAAATATCACCCAAGTCATAACCAACAAGTTTTTTGTACTAAAACAAGCAACTGAGACCGTGACGACCCTGACAGCTGCTGCGAGGCAAACAAAAACCGGTGCCTCGCACTGCCTCGCCGCAGGTTCAGGTGAAGGCCCAGGGCCAAAAGGACTGAAGAAAGATTCCCCCAAGGATGGGAAATCATGGGAACATCCACTATAAATGGAGGTTTTCATGGGAAAATCCACTATAAATGGAGGTTTTCATGGGAAAATCCACTATAAATGGAGGTTTTCGGTTGTTTACCCTCTGGGTATTTAACATAGCGAACTGGAAAATCAGCCATAGAAATAGAGTAGATGATACACATGATGATTTACCGAACTGAAAAAAAGGTGATTTTGTCCATAGCTACGTTAAATATGCAGATGATACCATATTTCTAGCTAGTTGGTTGTATATTTGTATTATATATATATAGAGTACTCTCCAAAAGATAGAAAAGTGAATCTTCACTAGTTTAATGGGGATTTTTACACTTTACTATCTTTCTTGGGATATCTATACATATATATATATATACATAGTTAGTTCTCTAGGTATATTAGGTACTTGATGTGTCTCTCTCTCTCTACATGTGTATATATATATATACATATGTATATATATATATATATACATACATGCATATGACGACTACTATGATACATATCATGGTTATGATAGGTATTGACTCCTCATGGTTAAGATAGACATATTATTCCATCACAGTATTATGATCATTGTATATAGTTTAATCATGGTTGATGACTTCTGGCATGTGAATATTTGGAAGTGGTTAATCCTTGGAATACCCGTCATTGTATATTGATAATATGGGGTATCGTTTGATGGTTTAATTTTGATGAACTAATTTTCCCCAATATTAGGTCAAATACCCCTCGATCATACCTCCCCGGTTTAGTATTGGCCTGTGGTTGGATTTTGAGGTACCTTGGGTTGGTACTTGATCGGGGGATGGGATTGCTTATTACCTGCAGCCTTTCAACAAAACCAAGGATGGGGGTCAAGACTCCAAGTAGGACCCCGAACTCTTTGGATGATAATATTCTTCTATACGTAATGTCATTGTGACATCGGCAAAGACTACTTGACTTCTTCACCAGAATATTGGATGCTGGGTTTGGTGTCTTTGTTGGTGCTACAATTTATTCCCATTGCATCCAAACCATTTATGCAAACTTTGGTCGTACATTGGGCTGATATTCCCTACCAAATTGATTGATCCATGTTCTATGTTCAGGAGAATCTTCCATCTTCGATGAAGACTTCAAAAATACAAACAGAAACTCGAGAATCAAGAAAATTTACACAGAGATATGAGTGTCATGCACACAAAAACGCAGGCTATATATATATATACATATAGGTCAAAAATATAGTTCTTTTTGTTCAGGCAAGATCTAGCTGATTTTATTTTCAATCTTTACCCACAATTCATGATTTAGTAAGGCTTAGATGGTCAAACTAAACTCTACAGTCTGAATTGCATTTTGAAATCACCATTGACAGATTGATCAATTTCATTTTACCAGCAGTCTATGATTTTACACGGCTGATGAACAGTCTTGATCAATTTTATTACATTGACTATACGCAATCAACGATCGCACTAACCAACTCACTCACTAACTAGCTGACTGACGATTTCTTTCTTTCTTTCTTTCTTTCTTTCTTTCTTTCTTTCTCTCTCTCTCTCTCCAAAATTATATATATGTAAATATCTATGAATAGACATATCTATGTAGTTCTGCATATCTATTAAAATGACATGGCAATCCATACAACCAAGCTTATCAGATGATCCACCATGGACCTCGCATTTCAAAATGTGGCCCTGACAGCCGTGACGCATCGAGGTGAAGCCGGAAGCGTCACCCTTGTCGCCGGCCAAGCGCTCGTCACCGTCGCCGGCCAAGCCGTCGACGCCGAAGCCAGAGGCCGCAATGGGAGATATCGGGGATTTCTTATGGGGATCTCCCATGGTTATGGCCCAGAAATACCAGAAGTCAGTTTGGGGACATAGTCATCATTTTGTGGGGATATCATGGGAATGGGGATCATATAATGGTGATGAGTGTGAAATTAAGAATCAGTTATGGCCGGAAATCCCAGTTGTAAATCAGTGAAATAAGCCCATTCATGGAAATTATACCCCGATAGAAATGACCATACTGTATATAACCGCTTAGAACAGGTAAATTATAGTGACCTCACGTCGTGACCTCACTGGAATCATTGGTAGGATTTGAGGAATTCTCCCAGATTCTCCCAAGTCTGTGAGCTTTTCACTTTTCACGTCGGTGAATTATTGTAATTTGCTCAGAATACAATGGGGATATCCTATGTGAATGGATTTTCATGCCTTCTTTTTTGCAACTTTTGCAAGTCTTGTTTTGACAACTATCTCATATCTCTATGTTTGTCATTTTCATTCTGTTTCTCTCGCTGTCTCTATCTCTCTATCTCTCGATCTCTTTAAATCTCTATCTCTCTATCTCTCTGTCTCTCTCTCTCTCTATCTCTCTATCTCTCTATCTCTCTGTCTCTCTTAGCGCCTTTCACTCTAACTCTCACTCCCTCTCTCTCTCTCTCTTTCTCTCTCTTTTCCACATGCCAACTTTTCTTCCACAAAAACAAAATGAAAAGTCACGATCTTGCTGCCTTGGCGTTTCTGTTTGTTTGCGTTACTGTGTTTGTTTTCACCACCCATTTCCCGTGATATTTGCGATGGTTTATTCTTTGGCTTACCACATTAGAGTTTCAGACAACGACCCTTTGACACCAGTTGACTACTACCCTAGAGTGCCATATCACCTGCCTGTCACCCATATCGAAGAGGTGTCAAAGCTGAACTTGAAATAGATAGGTTAATTTCAGAAATGGCAAACCCAGCATTTTGGCACTCCTGAATTATTTGGGATTTGGCTTGCCCTCCGCTAATTGAACAGTTTTGCTGTGGAAGATGGCCCATTGATAGATGATTTACTTATAACAGCAATTTTCGAGAGTTGTGTGACATTTTTTTGGAAGATCAGCGATTTTCATCGATTTTCCCATAGTTGTGAAAAAAATCACAAGAGGGTAGGTCAGAATCCTGGACCCCCCACAGACTCAGGGTGACCGGCTGTGATGTTGGCGCCAGGTTGTTCCGAGTGTCACAAGCCGAATCCCCAGTCGTCCTCCTGGTGGCACAGCTTGCATCGAATGACTTGAAGAAATATGTTTTTTTTTGGTTGGTGAATCCAACCAACAAATCAACAGATACGTTTTTTTTGTAACAAACGCATGTCTTTTCATGTCTTTTTTTTGGCATGGGGGTTAATCCCCCCGAAACAATTGTTTATATTTTGGAGAGAAACCATTGGCTTTTGGACAACCCATCGGTGCGCCTAGCAGCAAACCTTTTTTTGTCCACCGCAGAGTACCTGAATGTTCAGCAATTACTTGGATTTCCATCAGTAACGTATGGGAATCGAACAATCAAAATGGATTGGTAATAGTTGGCAATTTCAGATATGTTCATATTCAACAGCAATATTTTTGGACGGCCTGGCTATAGTGAGTTTTTGGGTTGGGTTGACAGTGCTGGCCTGTTGTCGATTTGTTTTTTTTTCCACGGTACGGTCACGCGAACATTGCATCATTCCCTATGTGACAATGTTTTGGCCCTCCTATTGGCTCATGGGTTCGCTGTATATAGTTAAAAGCAGGCATAGATTTCCCAACCAAAGCACACTTTGGGATTTTGAAGAAACATGACATGAGTCAAGAGTATTGGACGCCAACGCGGTGCAATATACTCAGAATGACAATGCCAATAAACATGATGGGTCCATTGGCATCCCGATTTTGACCCATGGCCAACATGGTATTCATACTTCTCACAAGGCGGTAAGGTCCAAAGTGGTCTTCCAATCATAGACGTTCTTTTCCACGGATTGGTTGATTGATAGAGGGGTCACCCCCGTGAAACAACCACCAGTGAATGACATCAAAGTGGAATACCAAACCGGCCCCTCTATTTTTTCCAAAAGGACAATCGCTTGGTCAAACTGCAGCTGCTTTGAGACAAGTTGGTTTTGAGGAAGACAGACATCAACCAACAAAAGCATGCCTCTACGCATCCGGCTTGGAGATAGATATACAAGCAGTTACAACCAGCAGCAAATCATTGTTTTGACAAGACCCATAGGCTAATTTCAGTGTGACCCAATGCGGTGATTAGAAGTTGTCAAAAAGGACATTGGGACTTGAGTGAAACCAAGGCTGAAATTGAGATGCACAATTCATTGATTTGGGGATGACATACCCTCTGGCAAACTGTTACATAGCTATGGAGAATCACAATTTTTCATGGGAAAATCCACTATTTCTATGGCCATTTTCAATAGCAAACTGTTAGTTCACCAGAGGCTATTTCTCAACGATTTCCATACCCCTGTGCAGCTGAAAAGCCGAAGCACCAGCTGCACCGCCATGCCGATTGCTGGGCGTGAGAATCGTTTGGAACTTGGACGACTTAAGATTTCACCATCAAAAGGGAAGGTGATTCAATTGACAGCAACGGCTGGCTAATAAAAATGCCGGAAAAAACATGCAGGATTTGAACTTCAAACGAACATCTATTTTTCCTCTTAAATACTCCAGAAAACAGGGTTGATTTAATAGGCCCCAAGTATTGCAATTGCTGTGGTATACCATTAACCCCATCCATTTGCAGATATATCTGTTCAAACCCCCAGTTGCACCCCTTTTTTGTTCAAGCAACTTATGACAAATGAACTCTGAATCAACTACACATCCACATATATGCATATATATATATATATACATACATATATTACTTATATATATATACACACGGTATGTACAATATATATATATATGATATATATATATATATTTCATATATATATATATATATCTGGAAGGCAGATAAATCTTGGTGAAATCACCACCTTCCCATGTCCGCGGATTTTTGGCCCGAGGCTTGAGCACCTCGGGATCGCTGGAGACCACCGAGGTCTGGAAAAAGGCGCCGATGTTTCGGGAAGATATATAGGATATGTTATACTATTTATACACATGTATTAATATATATATATATATATATCAACCCTCCCTATCTATCTATCTATCAATCTATCTATCTATCTACCTATCTATCTATCTATCTATCTATCTACCTATCTACCTATCTACCTATCTACCTATCTACCTATCTACCTATCTATCGATCTATCGATCTATCTATCTATCTATCTATCTATCTATCTCTATATATATATATGTACACATATCATTCACGATATCTCAACATACAAATATGAAAGAGATTTATAATTTATAAGTATATTCACATGAACCAGCCCAGGGTCTGATCGAGGCAGGGTTCACATTGGATCTCTGAACCACGCATGAGTTTTATGTCATCCTGTAGCATCCCTTTCAGGCTGTTCGCTATGATCCTTATGCGGGAGAAGGTGAAGACCAAGGAGAGGCAGGAGTGCATCCTTCAGGGGATACCTAGAGCTGAAATCCTCATGGTCGCGGGTCCTCTCTTCCTGTAGACCAATTGGTTGGAGTGATCTTTACACTCCCAAAAGAGATCTACAGCGAACGCAATGCTAAACACAATGTGCCCAATGCTCACAACAATGAACAAAGAGAGAGAGAGAGAGAGAGAAAACTCACAGAATACAACGAAGAATTATAGCCCCCCCAAAAAACAGACTAGATGTCTTATTTGCTTTCGCTAGAATTTGACGTTGTAACATGTTTTTAGCGCTTTCCTTTTTTCTTTCTGAGAGTTTTATTTTTGAATGTCATTTGCCCCAACCTGTTCTTCTGATATTTGGATGGCCAAGACACCTTGTTCTTGTAATAAATGTTCGTGGAACCTAGTTCCCTTGAATCGTAGAGGTCGTTGTTTTTGATGGATAGGTTGATATCGCCGACCCACTAGTGCATTAATTAGTGACATACATAACCCAGCAACTCACTTTCTTCGGCTACAATATGTCCCCACTCGATAAACAAACATGGCTGGCAAATCATATTTTTCAGGCAAAATCATCTATCGATAGAAATATACAACATGGAAATAGAAATCATCTGCTCCCCGGACAGTTTCACAGCTCTTGGATAGCCCGATTCCGATCTCGGAAAGGTCCTGATTCGGGGTCCCAGGCTTTATTTCGTCAGGAAGAATTCCATCCTATTTGGGACGTTGTGTTTCTCAATGAAGAATATGTTTCTATTTGGAATATCACCAATCATTGAGAAACCCATGGATGACATCACCTTTGTTTCCTCATGGTGCAGCCAGTAATTGGCTGAAACCAATTCCAGAAACCGGCTTGGTTCAACGCCCAGTGGCAGATACGAAAAAGACCTTCCTACATTTTCTTGTCTGTAAAAGTGTAACATCTGTCAGGAAGCATCCTGACTTTGGGCACGCTGCAATTTCTCATGGTCGAAAACCCTACTGTTGCTGCTTGTCACGTTGGATCACCTTTTCAGCTGCATGTTTCGTTTTCTCGTGAAGGACCTCATATTATCCTCTGGTCATTTAACATAGCCATGGAAAATGACTAGTTTTGGATGATTTTCCCATTAAAACTAAAACCTCCATTTATAGGGGATTTTCTATGGCTATGTTAAATAGCCAGAGGGTATATTTTTGGGTCGGTTCTAACTCCCCAAAATTTCGCGAACATCCCCAGCTTCTCCCCAGCTTCTCCCTCATGGTTTCGGGCAGGTGAACCATTCATGTCTTGGATATCATTGAGCTCTTGGGTCCCTAAGTAATCACCAAAAGAATGGCAGGGCTATTGACACCCCAAACAGATAAACAAAAGTCAAAACCTACTCACATAGTGATAAGTAACTTTTCTATCATTTTGGGGGGTCGCTATATGGTAGACTCCCCATTTTTGCTGTTGAAGTACCCATGATCACAAATTCCCATACGTCCATATCCAACAGTCCCCATAAGTTCTCTTTTTTTTGTTGTTAGATAATATGGTTAACGACCATTTACCCTCCAATGAAGCCCTCCCGATTTATGACCTTAGATCTGGGACAATCCATAAGAGATCATTTTCATTGAGAAAGCTATAGGTTCTACAAATACGTCATATATTATGTTCAGAATCATCATCTATCTTCATACTGATCATTCATCATATATATATATATATTACATACATAATCATACATATATTCAGATGTTCACATATATATATATATATATCATAGCCACTCTATATAGAATCCATATACATATTATATAAGGATTAGTAGCCATTACTAACCATTCTTCATCACTATTCACCATAGAAATGCCCTCAACTTTTTGCAACGAAGTCCCGACCGCCAGGTCTTAGGCGGTAGCGGCGAGATCAACAGTTCAGCCAAGGGCCTCTTCCGCCTGGCGCAGCTCACAGGATGGGGGGATGATGAATCCTACATATATTATATATGTACATGATATATATATATATATGTATATATATATATATATATATTAAATAGCTAATATACCTAACTAACTGTAGTTTAAATCACTAACCATGTAATATTGTGTATGTATATGTATATATACATATCCGAAGAGACTTACAAACGACTACTACTTGCTTGTGCATCCCAGTTAGTACGTGGTTAGTAGCTATATCATACCCCAGTTGTTTAACCGGATCTTCACATTTGCTCAGTGGGAAGAGTTCACCAACATCCAAATCAGCAGACTAGAACACGCCTTGAGAGGTACCCTGTGGCCACAGTCAGCATTGGGTGATGACCCGAAAACCCAAAGTTTCTAGCCCCAAATCCCCGCCTTGAAAGACCCGTGGCTTCAAGAAAACACATGGCCACTTTTCACCGGGGAAAATTTATGGTAAACACTGGAACCATTGGGGAAAAACTGCCTTTTGAATCATTGTTCGACCGTCCCAAAAAGGTGGTTGACGCGTTTTATCGCCGACAGGTGTTGGTTGAACTAAGTAGGTGAATCCGACGGGATTCATGGTAGATTTTCATTTTTGTTTTATCAAACAAAAATCACAGGGCCTTTTTGTAAAGCAATAAAGACAACCGGGGAACCATCAGCACGCGACCGTTCGAGGACACTCCAGCACCATAGCCCCTGGAGCGTGTAAGAGGCCAGTGACGGGGATGGTAGAAACTCCCAACCACATATTAGTTACCCTCTGGTAAACTAACATAACTATGGAAAAGCAGCATTTTTAATGGGAAAATCCACTATAAATGGCCATTTTCAATAGGTATGTATGTCAGTTTACCAGAGGGTACTGTTAGTTAACCAATGTGAACCAGTTGAGCTATTTTCAAAGTCTTTGACCCGGAAAAAAAACAAACAACAGCTAACGAGCTTGGGGATCTCAGCCCATGAAAGTACCATTAAATCCCAATTTGTCATGGTAAAGTCAGCATTTTTCCTGTTGACATGCCCATGTTCATCTCCATCTTCTAGCCCTGAAGATCACTATATTTCTGTAAACTCTCGAAAAAAATCCAGAGATGTCCAAAGAAATCCACAATTTTTCCCAATATTTTCACAAATCTCCCTTATTAATCCATCATGTTTCCACTATTTCCCCCATCTTTTCACCGTAGAGGTGTGGCTCAGTGGGGCACCTGTACTTCCAGTGTCGGAACATGTTCACCCTTCGGAAGGTGCCAGGGGCGCCAGGGAAGGGCGAAAGGAAGGGGGTCCTGGGAGGATGAAAAAACTGGCGTGGTTTGAACATGGTGTCTGTATATATATATATATATATACATGTACATTAATATGTATATGTAATTTACATATATATATATATATGAACATAAAGCCGTGACGGGTTAAGTCCTTCCAGTGGTGTGGCTGTTTAACAACTGAACTTCGACGTTTCACCATCATGGTTCCTGCCTGTGCACCTAGGGAGTGGGTAGAGGTTTGCTCCTCCTCTGCAACGTCATCCTTAAGATGATCTGGAGCCCCGTATATGTAGCTGTTGCGTGACGCGCCAAAGCAATGGCAATTTTGATGAGTTTATCAGTTTATCGTCCTGGCGTTGGAAGCCCCACAGCAACAAGCGTCAGGGGAACAACGTGGGCTTGCCAGCTCTTTACACGCCTTCTCTGACTTTCAGGGGGCCTTGGTCAGAAGTGGTGCTTTGAGCTTGTGACTGCCAACTTCCAATCAACAGCTGCAACAGTAGTAGTAGAAGACAGTGACGCGTCGGCTGATCCACGCGGACGGATTGAGCCCGGGGGCCCCGTTTGGTGTCTCTCCCCAGCTCCTTGGTGCATCAGGATCGAGGTTGTTTGGTGAGCCTTGCGCAATAGCTACCTGTGGCAAACTGTTAGTCCTGCTACCTAATCAAGGCGATTGGTGGCCAGGAAAGCGCCCCTGCCAGCAACTGCATGGCAAATTTGGCTGTCGGCGTCGGCGTCGCCGCGGCCCAAAAGCTTAGGCCGCAGTGTGGATGCTCCAGTGCTGCCGTGCTACTCTGCTGCTGCCGAGCACGTGGTGCCAAACGTCTGATATACATGTGTATATATATATATATATACACAGAGATATAGATATAGATACATGTCTATGTCTCTATGTACATGCAAATGTAAATATTTATATTGCAGGCTTCCACGCCTTGTTTATCATCACACTCCATATGTATACATATATGTGTATATATAAATATAAATCTGCGCATGTATACGTATATGTCTTTGTATATACATACATTTAAGCTTCACTGCGATCTTTGGGCTTATCCCCTTTTTCAGACAAACCCATTTGCAACCGGTTTTTCAACCCATACTTCCTTGGCAACTACGATGCCACAGGTTGAGCCCCGCTGCAGAACTTGGTCTGTGGTAGTCTTGAAACGGAAGAAAACCGGTGGTTGCAACCAACCAACGTGGTTCCTATGGTAGAATCTTTCATAGCATCTGGGATGGTGCCTTTGTCGCGATTTTGGTGACTGCAACTAGTGGCGCTTTCCCAAATAGTAAAAAAGGGTTCAGTGATATGGTTCAACCGCATATTCTTGCCGATGAACTCAGCCACCTTTTCATGACTTTGAACCCTATGGCTTGACTCATCTGGCATCATTCCAAGGAGGAGAAGAAACTTGATCAGTTTGTGGAAGAGGAGGAGGATGATGAGGACCCAGGCAGTGCAGAACTCAGCAACAATATTCAGAGCATCATTTTTTTCACGAAATTTGGGCCACACTTCCGAAACACATTCGTGTGACACCAACTGAATCGGGGATTCAACCAGCAACCAGCGTTTTTTTAACCCAAGTGAAGTGGGGATTCGACCGGCCAAACAAAAAAACTACATCACTTGTGGGTCCCAACCTGAGTGATTCATGTTACATCTGGTGGGCAAAAACTGGGGATATCAGCAATTGCAGGGCATATGTGCCATGGTCAAAAGCATGATTTTCTTCAAAAGGGATCCGCCCATGGGATGACCAGGGGCCCCATCTTCACCCAACGTGACCATGGCACAGTGCTGACTTATGGAGCAAAACTGGCCACCAGTTACTGTCAACTTGTTTCAGGATCAGGAACTTCGCAGGGAGATGGGGAGAATTTTGATGCATTTTCAAGCAAACACCAATAAATATTACAGTACATGTAAAACTCTGTAGAACTGTATGTGCACATGGAACTGCGGATGAAAACTGGTTGCCCAATCATTTCTACAGTGTTTTTCGTTACGCTTCAGGGTGGTGCCTCGGAACTCACCCACTAAATCGGTAGATGGGTGGAGAAAATCAAATTCACCCACAAATGAAAAAAACCTAAGGGGCTAGTAGGTTCAGGTCCAAATGGGTTTGTATAAAAATGGGGTATACCCCCAAATGGTTAGTTCACCTTGTAGATGGAATGACCAACCAATGGAATTTTGTACACTATTTTCAGACAAACCCAAATCTATCAATCAACCGCGCTTTCCACTGCAACTGATTTTTTTTCTGTGTGCCAGTCTTTGTGTGGATGCCCCGCAAAACTACCATGATGGACTCTCTTGAAGGAACAAGACCTCTTGTGCGTCGCTCAAAATTTAAAGGGTTGGGGTTATCTCAAAATCACCTTGGGGATCAATTCCTAAGTTGATGTCATTTTTTCAAAAATTCTTCCCACAAAAATCATCAGAAGTTCAACTTGACCCGTTTCCCCCCGCATTTTTTTTCCCCGAAAGTGTGCAACTCAATGGTTCGGACGCAGTTTACGGGGCCCAGGTGAAGATGTTCCAAGCTCGGTGGGGCGTCTCAAGGTGTGAGGCAATCTCTGGAGATTTTTTGGTACTAAACCAAGTGAAATTATACATATATGTACGTATGTATGTATATATAATGTATATATAATGTATATATATATATGTATACACATAGACATGAAAAAAAATGTGTATATATTTTTGTGTATGCGCATACATATATATATATATACACATATATATATATACACATATATATATATATACACATATATATATACATATATATACATATATATATATATCTATACACATTGATATCAAACACATGTTTTTGGAGAAAATCCGTTTCAGTGGCTGCCCAACTGATGGTCCATTTGTGCGTTGCTTTTGACCATTTTTTTAGCCATCCCTGCACCCAGATTCGCCATAAAAGACGACCGGTCGAATATGAGGAAGCGCACACTTTTCTGCGGTTGATGGGTCGATTTTTTTTGGGTCTTCCAGTTTCACCCATATGAAAGTTTCCTAAAATGGGGGGCTGCCCCTAAATCATCCATTTTGATAGGATGTCAATTGTAAACCATCCATATTGGGGTACCCCAATGGTAGGAAACCCCCATATATCACGAAACACAAAGGTGAGGACATATCCTGAAACAACTGTCACCAACAGAAACAGAGATGTTGGCACCTTTGGAGATGATCCAATCTGGTGACATTCCAAAAGTTGACCAACATTTTTGTTGGTTTTCTCAATGCCATCTTCGCTGGTGTGATGAGATTTTAATTGAATTCCTCATTTTTTTTGAGTGATTTCGATTGGAATTCCCTCTATTTCTTGGTAAAATCCAGACTTTTTGCCTTAGCCAAGCTTACTGGTGCTGAGCGAATGAGGTTTCATGACCTATAATAACCATTTTCAGAATCATCCCAGCAATCCCCATTCCCTACGTTTCACACAACATCGGCGGTCCAGCCCCAGGACAGCGACGAGAGCGACAGTGATGACTCGGATTCCGAGGCCGACCATGACGCTGCCATACAGAAGGGATACCCTCTAGTAAACTAACATAGCTATTGAAAATGGCCATAGAAATAGTGGATTTTCCCATTCAAAGTGGTGATTTTCCATAGTTTTTTGTATGTTTACCAGAGGGTAAGGGCTATGTAGGCTATGTAAGGTGATATACCTCAATTTCTATGGCTTGATCTGGTAGGTTTTCCCATTGATTCAATGGACTTTTAAAGGGATGATGATGGGACTTTCTACGAATCATAGTATAATCGGGATACACTTTAAACTAGATAATCCCATCATAATCACTTCTATCAATGGATATAGAATAAGACTTGTGTAAAGGGATTATGGCGGGTTTGTCTTAGTTTTTGATGTTTTTTTTCACAACGAATTTCATAGGTGTGGTATAATTTCATCAATCTATTTAATGGGGATAGGGCGCATCCCCCAAATTGCCATCAAATGCTTGGGAACATGATCATTTACCAGTTGATGGAATGAAGTGTAACGACCCCACCATGACATCACGATGTAAATGATGGAATTCTAAGGGGAATAATCCCCACATGGCCAAACTGAACACCTTTGAAGGGTTCTATAATTTATCCAGAATAATTCCTTGTCCAGGGAGCCTTTCTTGCTTGCCCCCCATGAAAGCCAGTGAATTTGAAGTGGAGAATCACCGGACATGGATTTATCAGCGGTCAAATGAGGCATAGAATGGGATAGACCCGGTCAGACTGGACTGAGTTTCGATTGATCAACGAAACATAGAAACATTAAGAGCTTTGGCTGACAAAATGCAAGAAGGTGCTTCCCAGGGCCCCATGTTTGTTGGTTTACAATCCCCTTGAATTAATTCGATATACCTACCATATTTCCAATTCTTAGCCCAGTGAAATAAACCAACTTCACAATTTTGCTCACTGGGGCACCAAAATCCATGGTTCCGTACTTCATCCCTATTTTTGATGTTTACCCACCTTTTTTTAATGGTGAGATACCACACGCTGTTCTCACCTATCGAGTGTGGTAAACCCAATGCCATTTGGGGATCATTAAAAATCATCCCCACTATTCATATAGATATACCATACATAATCATAATAACCCCAGTGTGTTAAAAGGTATCCCAGTCTCAGAAATCATTAACGCACCATGCAATAGGGGTATACCTGTATACCAAATGAATTTGCCACTTGTGATTCTGCATGTTTTGGTTGTGACATATCTCATCCAAAGTTGGGACTTGATCATTTCCACTTCAAGATGATTTTCCTCAAACGGAGTACGTTCTTCTCATGAGAAAAAAGGCGATGGCTTGTAAACCGCCATAAAGCTCCCATTGAGGGTGGTTACTGATCCCACATTATCCCCATATTTTGTTGATTATATAATCCCTTTCCCCGCTCACATTGAATACGTTTGAATACCCCCCCAAATGCAACCCTGTTGTTCATGACTCAGGGTCCAAAAATTGGAGTTATGTCATGTTATATTGCCAATGTATCCCCATTTCATATCATTTCGTGATGATGAACCCAGGTTAAACCACTTTCTTTGATGATGACCCCCAATTGATATTAGTCTTGATGATGTATCCGATTATATCTCATAGTATCCCACTATATCCCATTATATCCACATGCCGTTATATCCCATGAAATCCCATTAATTTCCAGAATATCCCATTCTATTCCATGATGTTTCCACAATATTTCATATTTCCATAACATCCCATATCCACACTATAGTCCATGATCTTTCCATGATATTTCCATTGCCCATCATATCCCCCCAAAATTGTCAACTGCCCAGGAGGAGTCGTCGCCCGGGGGTCCCAGGACTCGAGTGATACTTCATGGGGAGACTAGTGGGGGGAGTAATGGGGGTATAATGGCAATATAGTGAGAATATAGTTGAATTTCATGGGATCGATTTCAGCTGTTGATGATGCAATTATGTATATATATATATATATGCATATTATGTAGTTGGAACTTCTTGCATGTAGTTCAACTGCAATCATGGCAGCTGGCAAGAATCGTGATGATCCTTGGAATGTGCCATCAACACATGTCCTTGTTGGCCTGTTGGCTCCCTTCAGATGGATATCTTGGATGTCCATCAGCGCCGGCTGTCCGAGGTCAAGCTCGAGTGCCAAAAAAAAGAAGAAGCCCGGGCCCAAAACCGTCGGCAATGCTGTTCTTTTTTTTAGTGGTCCGAACGAAGACCAGTATGTGTCTGGCTTCCATACCGGTCTTCAGGAGAGCGCCATAGAGCGGACAAGAATCTGTGTATATATATATATATACATATACGCAACTACATATACATGATGTATAACAGATATATGTATATATATATATAGATGAATGTATGGTGTTAATGGACCCTGCGAAATAAAGAAAGCATTTCCTCCTTGGTTCCTTCGGCTGTCTGACAGGAAGAAGTCCAAGAAGAAAGACAAGAAGGAGAAGAGTAAAAAGAAGAAGAAAAAGGCCGCTGCAACACAGAAATGGTGCAAAAATGGGAGGTAAACACTGGGTAAATGGTAAAGCTCAGATGAGTGCGGCTTGGCTGCTTGTCATTTCTGGTATCTTAAAGCATCCAATGTTGTGGATTCTACCCAATAGAGGAGCCAGAAATCCTTGGACCATCACTTGAATGATCCTCAAAGATAAAGGAATCATATTATATATATAGAGAATACAGATACATCCATAGATAGGTATATATATTATATGTATATATATATATCTATATGTATACCCTCCAGCAAATTCAAGTTGATATGAAAAATCCATCATTTGTAGATCATTCTTAGGGAAATCATGGGTTTTCCATGTTGGAAAGTAGGACGATGCCCAGAGGTTGTTTCCATGACCACTCCTCGTGGGAAGATGTGCGCTCCAGTCACAGGTAAATGGTAGTTTTACATAGCTATGGAAGGTGGCCCATTTATAGATGATTTACGTATATATAATTATCATATAGATTAATATAGATTACTCGAGGGTAGCCATTTTTCTTGGTTGAACTTGGGTCCTTTTGCCTCTTTGTTTGGCCGATGTACCCCCCAACGTATCTGAGAATCGTTAGGTGGTATGCCTGGCTACAAATCGTGGACAGGAGAAGAGCAAGAAGCGCAAGAAGTGAGCGCAGTATTGCTGTGGAACTCCATGCTCAACTGAGCAGTGGCTGCGATCCACCCCTGTTGGATCTACCCCTGCGATATAATGGGGATTATACTAATCCAATAGAGGACAACTATCTATAGAACTATCTATCTGTGTAGATTACAACGACCTCACTGGAATGATGGGGATTGGATTGGGGTAACTATCCCAAACTAGCCCAACATTTCAGGTTAATGAACTATGATCATTTGCCCAACTATCTCTTGGTTAGAAGGGAGCGATATAAGGAGCAACGAAGGACAATTCCTATTTCCCACTAGCCATGGGGAACTACTTGGAGAGCAACAAATTGAGTTTCCCAACCACATGATAGGCAAGCACTGATCAGATCTGGAGTTTCGACCTGTTTGCGACCTGGCAGAACTGGCCGGAAAGATTCGGGGGAAAACATGGGAATCCACCTCTACCGACTACGATGAGTCATCCGGATGACCCTTGGAGTACATGAAAGTCATGGCGGGACACTAAGCCAGTCATGGCGAAATCTTCTGGGCAATTCTTGAAGTAGCAAATATTCAAGAGTTCCAGCGATTACCTCAGCAGGCAAACCTGAAAGCTCGGGTCCCTGTGCCCATTGGGAGACCCAGTTGCTTGCCAGTCTCCGTCGCCGTCGCAGCTGGGTCAACCAAATGGATGGCGGACTGACTTAGTACATTTTTTTGCTCTACGTGAGGGATCTTTCGAAACACCTCAGCAGCTGTTTTTTTACTAAACCACTTGTTTGCGTAGCTAAGATTGGCCATGATGTTCCATAAAGAATCCATCTGGGTCTGTCCGATAATTGGGTATCCACAATTTCAATGGATTATTGTCATCCCATATCATTACCATTCAAATAATCTTTTTGGTTCCATTTTCAGACCCATCTCATAGCAGCTGGTGTGGGTTGCGAATATCGCAGGGGCATCACGAGGGTCGAGGGTCGACGGACAGAGCTGGGCCTAGGGGAACAAAAAGGACGAAGCTTGGCGGCTGGGTTGGTGGCTGGCGCATGGCGCTGGCGTGGGGAATAGCTATATTTGAAATACCCCCATCTGAGTAGTGGAATATCCACCGTTTCATGGCTTTGTCAATGGGGTGTACTCCCAAAGATGGCAATTTTACGAGGGATGACGATATGAGGGGATCAAGAGGTACGGTACCCTATTTTCAGCATGTCTAAGCTGGCTGGTGAATGGTGTTGGCTTAACGTGATGGTTTACACAGCAGAATCTGGTTTATGAACAAGCAAAAATTATTCTCAACTAATAGAAACAGGGATTGCAGCATCAGAATTCTGTATGAAGTTTTTCCATTCGATTGGTTTGATAGGTTTTCTGAATCTAGCTGCTCATCGACCATGGGGAATTCTCGCCAGGCATTTGAGATGGAGATTTCTTAAAATGGGGATGGGTCAAAACCTATTAACTTATCAATTTTAATGGGATGAACATCCATAAATCCCAGCTACTTTGATGTTCACTAGGTACCAGGGTTTTGACTCATAGCCAAATGGAAGTCACCATGGGTTTCGATACTAAGTCATGGTCATCCATGACTGATTTGGATCGTCCCTCAAGAGGACGGCCCACGACAATTTCGAAATCGAACATCGAGGCGCAGTCGCCCACCAAGAAAAGAGGTGTAGAATTGATCACCTATCCAAATCAATTCCAAATCATCAATATATATATATATATATATGTATAGTATAACATAACATGTACATTTTAGTGATGTTAATCACTGGATGTCTTTTTCACCGCAACACCAGCTGAGGTGCAGCCAAGAGTTTTGAGGAGGCGGAGGCATCATCAGCAATGGTTGATAGTCATATGGTCATATTCTCATTAGCTATTTGGGTGTATGCCCCATGTAGAGTGATGGGGATCAATACATTACCTCACAAACCATGGTGATTTTGACACATGTCAATGCGGAAGTTCATGGATCGATTCTGATCAATTGGTATGCTGATGGGCATTGTAGTGAATCACTGGGGGCCAGGTCTATGAAGACGCTGGAATTTAGTGATAAATTAGTGATGATATGACGTTTTTTTACAGCTGTGTCAGGCTGCTGGATGTATTTCTTTGTTGCTATCGGTGGCCAAAAGTGGCAATGCATGGTAGGCATGTTGTANTGCTGGATGTATTTCTTTGTTGCTATCGGTGGCCAAAAGTGGCAATGCATGGTAGGCATGTTGTATGTTGATCTGATGTTTTGTCGATTTTGTTTTAAGATTATGTCAAACACTTTTCACTCAAAGTGTTTTTTGGATGGGATGTGTTTACATTGTGACTGCATTTCAAACATCTAATGCACCCCCAAGTAAACCCCCTACCATCAACAACTACCATTTGGGGATATGATATGTAGTTAGAATGGGCCTTGCCCGTCTTCCAATCCTAAACCCCACACTCCAAACCTGACAACCCCCAACATACACAACATTTCACACACATTTCATCAAAACTAACCACATACACCCCAGCATAAACATTTCATAACAACTAACCACATACAACCCAACCCAAAACCAATCATACCAATCAACCATAACCCCAAATCCACAAAACAATTCCAACTTTTCAACAAGACTTGTCNTAACAACTAACCACATACAACCCAACCCAAAACCAATCATACCAATCAACCATAACCCCAAATCCACAAAACAATTCCAACTTTTCAACAAGACTTGTCTTGTTGAAAAGTTGCCCCTTGTCTTGTTGAAAAGTTGCCCGCTTAAATTTATATAAACAATAGACACCAAACGATAATCCGTAAACCAAAACAGAAACTAACCACAAACAACATCACAAAAAAAATNTGAAAAGTTGCCCGCTTAAATTTATATAAACAATAGACACCAAACGATAATCCGTAAACCAAAACAGAAACTAACCACAAACAACATCACAAAAAAAATCTACCAGCCTAACCTTGCCTCACTTGGATTTCATCCCCAAAAAATATGTTATAATCAGATTTAGATTAAATCTTTAAACTATTTCGCTGGGACCCTCATTAATCAAACGGGGTGTTCTGAATGGGTTGACGTTACTCAGATAAGAAGAGACCTGGACCCGAATTCGCCACATTTCTGTTTGCTGAAATTCACCATGAAACAACTTCCGTTGGACCCACGTCACGTTGCGTCGAAACGCGCCGAAGGTGACCCCGGTGATCCCCCTCTTCACCTTTGACGGTTTAGACTTCGACGGCGATCGCATAGTGAACCTACGGGTGCCTAGTTCAGCAGGGGCTGAAAAATGACTCCCATGGCTGGTTTAGTTGTGGGAAAAAAAACGTGGAATCCCACTGAACTGGTGATAAATAAGTTTTCTATCTTTTTTTGGAGTTGCTATATATATATATATAGATGTACACAATAATTGTAAGAAATAATGCTATGATCTTTAAGAGTGTCAGCAACTGGGGTATACCCAATTTTATGGTGGAAATCGGTGATGTCAACCATCCAATTTGGGAGTTCCCTGGCATGGCCGGTAGAGATATTTGATGTGTGATGTCCGAAAGGGTTGGTACGGAATATACAGAAAAGTGTACACGCATCACATACATACTGGAATATATATATATATATATCATATGTATATGTACATACACATCTACATCTACATGTGGATGTACATCTACATAATCTACATCTACATGTACATGTACGTGTACGTGTACATATACATACAGGTAGATGTTATGTATTCTATACTTTGATGTAAATACGCAAACCTACACATATGTAGACATATATAATTTCTCCTCATCAGCTGTCATGGTAGGAGAAGCCTTACTATTTCGAAGAGCAATTTGGTGGTGCCCGGCACTTAGAACTGAAGGGACTGCCTGGAATGGATTAAAAAGCTTGGGATTTCGCTAGATTTCACCAGAATTCACATGGATATCCCAGACAATCGTCGGAAACTGAGCCAGATTTTCCGTTCACATCAAACTCTTGAGGAGAACTATGAGGGTATTCCTCCTCACAAAATGTACGGCTATAGGCTATAGTACAGTATAGTACAGTATAATACAGGCATCCTACGTGAACACATGTTGAATGAGAGCAGGAAAAAAAAATACGGATCTAGGTGACAAACTACGAGATTTGAGGTGCCAAGATGATCCAAGATGAGTTAATGACCCTCCGGTCGTCAAACATGGCCGCCTAGGAAATCCTCGAACTAAATGGGCATAGAAATGAGAAAATCATGGAAGTCAACGGAGGGATTTTCCAGCTGGTCATGTTGGATTACCAGAGCGTAATCGAGAAGAGCAGAGCTGACTCTACCAGCACAAAATTTGAATATAAACCTCGGATTACAGTGCCAAATCAACCTGTGGTTAATCTATGGGGGTTTATATATATATATATATTGATTGTATTTTCATTGGATGTATCACTGTTTGCCTTTTTTGGGAACCCTGACCCCCACTATATCAACCAGGTGTTGATTGATCCTTGGGTAATCATTAATGGTGCAGTGGTGGAACCATCGACTAGACTTGGATTCAGAGCTTCGGATTGCATCCAGTGCATGATCGGTTTAAGAGAACAACACACCTGGGTGCGTTCCAGGCAAGAAAGGGCAAGCAACCTCAAACAAAATGGTTTTAGCCTCCAACACATAGCATTTTCATGCATTTTCGTCTTCAACCAGTTCTTTTTGCACCTTGAGAAGGGGATCCACTAGCCCACTTCGCCACGCTGACTACGCCCAACACCTGAAGGACTCTCACATCAAAACGACGGGATTTTCCACTTTCGGACACGTGAAACGTGGATTTGTTGTCCCGTTTTTTATTGGTTCTGCCAACTTATTCTCGTTGGTACCCTCTGGTAAACTAACATAACTATGGGAAATCACAATTTTTAATGGGAAAATCATCTATTTCAATGGCCATGTTCAATAGCTATGTTCTATAGTTTACCAGAGGGCACATACATCAGTTTTGCTGAAATCTCCCTGTTTTTTTTGTTTGAATCCTCATTGTCGTTGCTCGATTGCCTTTTTCAGAGAGAACACATGCCGGTAACATGTCTTATCTGGACCCTAAACCTGAACCCGCAGCAGTCATAGTGATGAGATGGTGAGTGGTCCATTCGGAATGGGCATCTGTGCTTCCCACGTCGGCGTCAAGCCCTTTTTCTGAGCCCATGATGTCAAGCGATGCCCTGATCATTGTCTATTTTGTTGGGCCACGTCCTGAAAAATCTCACTGGTGGAATATCGACCTAGAATTTGAGGTTGCCACTGCATCCCAAAGTCAAGCAAAGTCACCGAGGATGATGGCTGAACTTGCTTTGACAGAAGGTATAGAAGGTATAGACGGTTTTAGAAGGTATAGACAAACTACACATTCAACTACAAATCATGATACCATCTCTCTCCCTCTTGCTCACGCCAAGGGTGTATACAATATATATATATACTTATATACGTGTATGATACTAAATATATATATATATATAGAATCTAAAACATATTTCATACTTTGTCTGTGTATCTATCTGTTTATGGATTATTTATGTATGCAGATATACATATGGTGATTCCCACAGACGTCATGTACTGACCGAGGCTATGAGCATTTCCTTCATCGCCAGATGGGATGCTTTCGCCCTGAGGTAAGCTGGGACATCCCCGAACTCAATGGAGGTTTTAATGGGAAAATCCCTAGAAATAGGTCAAGTTATAATTAGCATATACCCTCTGGTTATGACTAACCTAGCCATGAAATAGCTGGCTAATTTTCCATGATTTTCCCAGCTAGAAACCGCCATTTAGAGGGGATTTTCCATGGCGAACTGTTAAATAACCAGAGGGTATTATGTAAAATAAATCAAGAACCATATAGCATAGGTTTTCATGCAGATGTGATGGGGTTATGATGGGATGATTCGTAGTTTTCACTGTGACATATCTACCAATAGTTGATAGGGGATTGGGGTAGAAATTCAACCATCATGGGGATATATTGAGGATAATCCACAATCAACACCATAACAGTCAACACCCATTACAGCATGAGTCAACACCCAGCAATCTCCCATATGGTAAAATGACTCATTTTACCCACAAGTTTGTACCAATCATCCACAATCAACCCAGATGTATGAGTCATTGAGATTCTCTGGGATAGCCATCAGTTCCATATGGAAAATGGAGGTATACTCTAGAACAATTCATTTTATGGGGATATAGTAGGGAGATTGTGCGGACAATCATGGGATACATAACCGGCAACGTGATATTTCGGTGTGTCTGAAAATTGCTACAACTCGAGGAGTTCAACCACAAAAAAAGGGAAGTTAATGTTGTTTTTATTCATTTTTGGGATTCATAATGGGATAAAGTGTAGGAACCCTATAAATCAAATTGTTTCAAAATTGATGAAATTGCCTGTGCCTCTACAAATTGCAATTTTCTAATTTAAATAGGGAAACTAGTGATGAACTTTTTGATGGAATGCGGGTTTCCCTAAATTTTCAGGTACCAAGCTCGAGTAACGATGTGCTCAAACCATGGAACCATCGTCCATGAGGTAGGAACCTGTATTTTTTTGGGGGGGGATGAACCTATACTGTTTTTTTTCTAGGAAATCATGATGAGGCAACTGAGAGTAGGTATGAAAAAATATCAAGGGTGAGGGAGAGTGTAGAACTGATCTACCGCATATTTTCAGTGAAACAGAACATGGACAGCAGGATTTGGCAGGCAGGGGATGCGACAATGGCATGATAAACATACCATCGAGCAACACGGATCTAAAACAAGTGTAGAATCTTACAGTACATGACATATGTAGTACGAAGATGTACGAAGTGCGTGTACTGAAGAAATATAATGAAAGAAACAAACATGTGTGGTGATCCCAAATACTTAAGGAGCGGAACACCGGGTGTCCATGGATCCTTTCTGATCTTCAGGAGCCGGATCATCGATTTTGGAGACGGAGCCACGGTATGGAACTGAGTTTCTTTAAAGGCAGAAGTCATCGGGGTGACGTTTATGGCTTTATGGGTATAACTACGGCCAAACCCCACAGTTTGCCCGCGCCCACTCCGACGACGCTTCGGAACGTCAAAAAGCACTGTGTTTTGTGGGACGAAATGCACATGTCAATGATATGTCCTATCATCTTGCCACGCACGGCTCTGGGACCCGTGCGGTGAATGTTACATCATCATCATCATCATCATCATCATCATCATCATCATCATCATCATCATCATCATCGTCATCATCACCATCCGCATCATCATCATCATCATCATCATCATCATCATCATCATCATCATCATCATCATCATCATCATCATCATCATCATCGTCACCATCATCATCATCATCATCATCATCGTCATCATCATCATCATCATCATCATCATCATCGTCATCATCGTCACCATCACCATCCTCTGAACATTAAAGAGTCCCTTGAACATTAAAGTTTAACGGGGGTGGGATTTTGATGATACCCTAGAAACATGTTGAAGATTCCTTTGAACATTAAAGTTTAACGGGGGGTGGGATTTTGATGATACCCTAGAAACATGTTGAAGATTCCCTTGAACATTAAGGTTTAACGGGGGTGGGATTTTGATGATACCNACCCTAGAAACATGTTGAAGATTCCCTTGAACATTAAAGTTTAACGGGGGGTGGGATTTTGATGATACCCTAGAAACATGTTGAAGATTCCCTTGAACAGTAAAGTTTAACGGGGGTGGGATTTTGATGATACCCTAGAAACATGTTGAAGATTCCCTTGAACATTAAAGTTTAACGGGGGTGGGATTTTGATGATACCNACCCTAGAAACATGTTGAAGATTCCCTTGAACATTAAAGTTTAACGGGGGTGGGATTTTGATGATACCCTAGAAACATGTTGAAGATTCCCTTGAACATAAAAGTTTAATGGGGGGGTGGGATTTTGATGATACCCTAGAAACATGTTGAAGAGTCCCTTGAACATTAAAGTTTAACGGGGCGTGGGATTTTGATGATACCCTAGAGACCTGTTGAAGATTCCTTTGAAATCCTTTGAACATGAAAGTTTAACGGGGGGTGGGATTTTGATGATACCCTAGAAACATGTTGAAGATTCCCTTGAACATTAAGGTTTAACGGGGGTGGGATTTTGATGATACCNAAAGTTTAACGGGGGGTGGGATTTTGATGATACCCTAGAAACATGTTGAAGATTCCCTTGAACATTAAGGTTTAACGGGGGTGGGATTTTGATGATACCCTAGAAACATGTTGAAGATTCCCTTGAACAGTAAAGTTTAACGGGGGTGGGATTTTGATGATACCCAAGAAACATGTTGAAGATTCCCTTGAACATAAAAGTTTAAGGGGGGTGGGATTTTGATGATACCCTAGAAACATGTTGAAGAGTCCCTTGAACATAAAAGTTTAAGGGGGGTGGGATTTTGATGATACCCTAGAAACATGTTGAAGATTCCCTTGAACATTAAAGTTTAACGGGGGGTGGGATTTTGATGATACCCTAGAAACANCTAGAAACATGTTGAAGATTCCCTTGAACATTAAAGTTTAACGGGGGGTGGGATTTTGATGATACCCTAGAAACATGTTGAAGATTCCCTTGAACATTAAAGTTTAACGGGGGTGGGATTTTGACGATACCCTGGAAACATGTCTAAGATTCCCTTAAATGATGTGTGGGCGAACTGTGGGGTTTCGCGTATAACTACCATGGCCCCTTCCATAAGTTGGGACATGACTTTCGGCTCGTGTAACCATGGTGATATAACTCACCACTTCAACTAGAGCCGCATCTCATCCCGAAGTAGGCCTAGATATTGAATACTCACCCAATGAAAGCCAGGTTTCACATGGATGTACTTGTTTTTTATGGGCCATTCAAGAGATATTGGGGGGATGGGTAATGGGAAGTCCTGAAGGGTGGGGGTGGTGGGGGGAGTTGCTAGGTTGGGGGAGGTTGCAGGTGGGCGAAGTTTTGTTCGTTTCTTCATGTTTCTTCCTATTCCCATGAACACTTCCTACGCATTTTTTAAAAATCTCTACGCTATTGTACCGACTGTTGGCTTGCACTTCCACACTCACTTTATCGAAGAACAAAGGCGTTGCTGACAGAATGCGGCTGAAGACGTCCCAGTTAAACAAAAGGCAGTTTCGCCATTTTCCAAAGCATTATTTTGGCATCGCCAGAGAGAAAAATAGATAAACATAGGCATTTCGCCACGTGGCGAAACACGCATTTTGCAAGACGAGATGACTACAAAGTCACACTGCCAGCGGCCAGGGTCGGGAATCATGTATATAGTATGTCTCGAAATTCTCGAACATATGCAAAAACATATTGAAGTAATATGAAGTCATGCAATAGTAAACCACCTCCCAAATTCATCAATCCAGGTGGTTTACGACATTGCTTTATCAACATTAATGGGGATATAAGGAAGATTTAAGTGTGATTTACCCGTGATGCAATGGGAGACGCCCCCGCTGAAGCAACCAGGCTGATAACATCATCATCGCGAACCTAGAGACTGGAAGGCACGCTGGGAGGTGTGCGGAAAGGGAAGCAAACAAGAATTCTATGTGAGAAAAACATGTGTAGTAATATATATATATATATATGGGTTTCCTAAAATGGGGGTCCCCATATTATCCAAAATGAGATCATTTATGCCAATTTTAGTATTGAAACCGATGGTTTTGGGCATCCTCCATTTTAAGAAACCCCCATGTACATGCATATATATATATATGTTTGTCGGAACATAGGGTATCCCCTTAGATTTGAAGGTCTATAATCATGTTCCCTATTCGATTTGCTATTTGAGGGTACAGCGGACCCATTGGATACGAATCGAATAAGAATTGTCCAGCCTACCCTGGGGTTCTTAAGTGCTATGTGTGAAAAAAAATATGAGAATTGTCAAAGAGGGCACCCTCAAGTTCTTAAGGGGTTAGTTCTTAATCATTGGGCCCGGTAACCCCCACACTGCAAAACGTATTTCAATCGATTTTCAAAACATCTCCAAAACAAGCATTGACATTACATCTACCCACTATTTCTCATATCCCCCTGTAGTGTGTTCCCCCATGTAGTGTTTCTCCCATTGTCACCACCCAGGAGCTGGAACAGTGGTGATATTCTGTATCCCAATTTTCAGACTATGTATAATTCTACTTGAGGTAAAACATTTTGGTGCTTTTTGATGGTATAGATGGTTCGAATTTTCGTTTTTGCGGTTGGCTCATATTGGCGGAATCAGAGGTTTGGCGGTCTCAAAATGTGAAGCTCGCGTAGCTTTTCATGGGGTTCTGCACCTCGTGTGAGACTCTGGCATTTTCAAAGCATGGCCATCTCTGTCCCTGAGGACAAGTGGTACAATGTGGGGACCCCCCAGTGATGTTTTTGGGTTTATAAACCCCATGGTCACTATAGCTACTGTATGCATAAGTTAGGTCTAAGTACCACAAACCATGATGAAGGTGGAGTTATGTTCACCAGCTTCGCTATCGTAAACAGGGGCCCCACTTTGTATAGATGAAGACATTCACCTAGAACAGTCTTTTTTCAGAAGCAGCTGGTCAATACCCAGGTTCACTTCCGTCGATCTTCCCTTCAATAAAACGGTAGTCAAACGTGGCTTGCCGGAAAATCCATCATTGAGTTCGGGGATTTCCCAGCTAGCCACGTTTGAGCAAACCGGAGGGTGATCAGGTCAAATCCCCCATTTTTGTGGATCTGGAAAAGCCACAAAATCTGCTGGAAAACCCTGCTGGAAAACATCGAAAATCCTGGACATTTCCTGCATTCTCCGGGAAAAAGGCGTTGTTTTTGGCCTGGAGGTCGCTCATTGTGGAGGTCTTCCGTGGGCCCTCAAAGAAGAGGTGTGGCGCCGGGTCGCACGGGAGGTGGGATGGGGGTGCTTGAAACATCTAAAACTGATATTTTTTATTGTAGGAATGATTAGTAATTCTCATATATCATCACTATCATCGTTCTTAGTAGCAGATGTATCAGAATGATAATGATGATGATTTCTATTACTGTTGCTATTCTATCGCTATTGATATTGCTATTGCTATTACTACTATTGCAATAGCTTTAGCTGTTGCCCATACTATTTTTTTTAACTATCATCGTTATCATTTTTTCTTTAACAGCCAACATATCAGAGTTAAGCAAAAAACACGTTGGATTGAAGTAGCAATCATGAGGAACATGTATGGCAACAATGGGGTCTGACTAGCAACGCTTGGGATTCAAACCACAAGAATGGGGATTTGAATAGACTCCGGATGTAACCAGCTAGAAGCGACGGGGGATATCATGGGACCAGGGGATGCTGAAGTTGACCATTCTGGCAGGGTACCAAAAAGCAGCTGTAGATGCCGGATGTCTCCATCAGTTGGGACAAAAATCCCCTAGCACTGTGGAAATTTTAAATCCACTCAATACTGGAACCGCACCCTCCAAGTGGGGTGACGACAATTTTTTTGGCAATGGTTGAAGGAGATAAAGCAAGCGATAGCTTGGCCACTCAACGACCTAAGGCAAGTGCCAGGTTCTCTCAGGCAAATGGGGTCCCACTAAAACTCGCCAATTTTCCACTTCCAAATGGAGTTACGTCTGAAAATAATTGGGAACCCCTAAATCTCTGGGAGAATCGTCATTTTCCTATGGCAGTTTGAAGGGTACACCCAATTTTGGACAAACCCAATCTTGTTGGTTAATCATATACCATCATATATTGTCCATTCATATCCCAATTATGTCTCCATCATGGTTGATTTTATACTCCAAGTCTGCCTATGAAATTGGCAGTCAGATCATTAAATCCAATGAAGTTCTGTAAAATCCAATTAGATTCCACAATATCAATTCTATCAGAATAAAGTCCTAAAGTAAAACCCATAACATTCAATTCCATAATCTACAAATCCCATAAAATATCATAACATCATCACAAAATCCCATTGACATCCCCTAAAATGCCACAATTTCCCCCTTTAAATCCATTTAATATCCCATTTAATTCCATCATATCATCATAAAGTCCCACAAGAATCTCATGAAAATCCCATAACATCTTCATAGAATCCCAGTAACATCCCACAAAATCCGCTTGAAAATCCCATTCACATCCTGTTTCTGAGACTTTGGCTCCATGTCAGGCTCACGATGCCAGGCTGTTTGGCTCTAGGCGGGATGACGGCGATGTGGGGATTCATAGGCTGTCCATTTACCATTTAATGGCTATTTAATGGTGATTCAATAGTGATTTTGAATGATTTTGATGGGTAATCATTTAATGGATATTTAATGGTGATTTGGTGATGAGTTCATGGAATTAATGGGTTAAAGTTTGGCTTTATGAAGGATATAGCTCGAATAGCTATGGTTTATGATACTTATAACTATAGTTTACAGAGTTTCCACGATGATTGCGGTTTGTCGGAAAATATGGCACCGCCAATTCCAACGATAGGTTGACGCACATAACTTGGCTAATATTTGGGTTTATGGGGGATATAACACACTAGTATTCATGGCTTCATGAACCAAACACAACTGTCGGGCCTCAGTTTCCAAGATGATTAGGGAATTAGTTGGGGATTTATTGGCAAACTCGTTGGGGATCCCATGTTTTGGTCACCGAGTTTACTACCCATACATCTACCACGTCGCGATGGGGTGAACTCGAATCAGGGCGCCGAACTTTAGCCCAAAGGATCCAGGCTGATCCCTAGAAGATTCCCAGTCGAGAATCCCATTCAAAATGCTTGGTTTTGGAATTACCCATTCATCCCATTCCTCCCTAATATTCAACATCTCCCTAAATTGTCCCATATAAAGTCATATGTAAATCCCCTACCAGACCATGGTTTCTAGGGGTGTGTTTAATATACTCGGGGGATGGGATTAGTGATGGGTAAAATCGCCCCTTGTGTTACTTGTTTGACGGTAAGCATCCACCTTTTTTGCGGGTGAAATCCCACTTTCAGGGGTACCCTCTGTTAAATATTTATCTGGAATCTCCCCCCATTTATAGCTGATTTTCCCATTGAAATGCCCATTTAGTTGGGCATTTCCCAGCTATGTGTGATCGCCGGCAATTACCATCTATTATATCCTCATGAATATCCTCATCATATCATCGTTTCCGAGCTATGGGTGATTTTGGATCCCAATTCTCCTATTACTGCTGGCTATATCACCATGAAATATCCCATGATAATCCCATTAAAACTCTTCAACATCCTACGGTATACAATCATCAAAGGAAGTTTAGTCAGAAAACTTCCGAGTTACGGACTGGTAGCATTCCCACCATCATGTCAACCACATCATCATGTCAACCACATCATCATGTCAACCACATCATCATGTCAACCACACCATCATGTCAACCACGCATCATCAAGTAGTTGGGAAGTGTAACAATTCGGGAACCTGTGAATTCACGGGTGAAAAACACTCTCGGGCGCGAAACCCTGTGTTTTTCGGGTAAAGTAGCTTCCGTGGTCGCCAAAGGAGGGTCTCTGTTTCCGCGGGTGCGGGCCTAGACCGGGGAAGTCCTCGGCAAAAAGTGCGCAGGACTGAAGTGAGAGTTCGACGTCAAAGGAAAATCGCAAATAACTGTCACGTTTCACTTAAAAAAAGGCAAAAAACTGAGGGTCCTGGAGCAGCCTGAAAAAGTCCGCATTCATAATCACGGCAAAAGTTGCCCCGTTTGGTGCGACGCTCCTGCTATGCGCGCTTGTAATCGTTTGAGCGAGCAAAGCGCTAGTGATACTGCGACGCTCCTGGTAAGCGGGATGGCAGCTGGACGTTGCAAAACGCACTGTGCTGGCTGCGCGAAGAGAAGAATAGGGTTGCAGACGCTACAGAAGAGCTAGCTGGGAGGCAGCCCAGAGCAGAAGCAGCCCAGAGAAGAAGTAGCTGAGAGAAGAGGTCGCTCAGCAAAGAAGTAGCTCAGAAAAGTAGCTCACTCATCCATCCATCCATCCATCCATCCATCCATCCATCCAGGAATCCACCCAATCATCAACTCACCGTTCATAGTTCATTCATTGATTCATTGATTCATTGAATCATTGGCTCACTGGTTCGTTGATTCAATGATTCATTGACTCGCTGATTGGTTGATTCACTGATTCATTGGTTGGCTGATTCATTGATTCATTGACACACTGATTCATCGACTCATTGACTGGTTGATTCACTGATTCATTGGTTGGCTGATTCACTGATTCATTGCTTCATTGGTTCATCGATTCATTGACTCATTGGCTCATTGGTTGGTTGATACCGATTCGTTGATTCATTGATTGGCTGATTCACTGATTCATTGATTGGTTGATTCGCTGATTCATTGATTCATTGACTCGTTGATTCATTGATTGGTTCATTCACTGATTGCTTCGCTTTCATCCCTTCACTGATTCATCGTTTCATTGGTTCATTGATTCATCGATTCATTGGCTCATCGATTCATTCAGTCAGTTGTGCATGGATTTTTTTGTCTCATGTCAATGTCGTGGGCATCTCAACACCCATGTGCCCAGTCGTTGATGCACCTCACAACTTTGTAACACTTCGTTGTTTCTGCATCTCACAGATTTTTCTATAGGCCATCTGCTTCCTATTACTTCTTTCGAAACTTCCGCCCCGGCATGGGCTGGGCACTACCTGGTATCCACCAAAATTTCTCATTGTATCTCCACTATTTGCCCAATTTCTTGGCTGGTTACATCACTACACTATTACCCTCCTGTAAACTAACATAGATGTGGAAGACCCACTACTCGTAAACCATTTTCCTAGGGTTTCCCCAGAGGTTTTCCACATCTATGTAAACGCTTTCCCCTAGGGTGCATCCTGTTTCATCACCTTTTCCATTAAACCCCCCCAGTTACACGGCGGGTTCGCCATATTTTCCTATGATTTTCCATTTAAACCATCATTTTTCCTGGGAATTTGCCAGAGATCTCGACTACAGCTGACACAAAACAAACCGAAATCGCGAGGTGAAACGCATCGGTACCTGCTGAGTATCAGCGAGAGTGGGCTGATGAGGTTGCGGTCGGTGCTGGTACCAAGATGCGATCCCATAAATATTGGGATATCATGATCTATGGGACATACAAACAGATTCATATATATATATATATTTACATGTATGTGTATATACAATTAAACTATATATATATATGTGTGTGCACAGTGCACAAATATATATATATATTTATATATATATTATACATTTATGTATATAGAGTGGAGATATCATAGGGACACTGATAGGGATATGATGTTCTATGCAAAAATCTTGGGAATTCTCCGTGCAATTTGCAGGTCAAAATCTGCAGTAGCCAGGTGAAGTTCGCAGATTTAAGTCGGTAGACCCCAAAAGAATCACACATATAATCCACAATATAAATATAATACATATATAATATAAAATATATAATATATAATATATAATATATAATATATAATATATAATATATAATACATAATATATAATACATAATATATAATATATAATATATAATATATGATATATAATATATAATATATAATATATAATATATAATATATAATATATAATATATAATATATAAT
>BGPT01000781.1:338128-422201 GCA_003297045.1 Symbiodinium sp. clade C Y103 | reverse complement strand
TAATATATAATATATAATATATAATATATAATATATAATATATAATATATAATATATAATATATAATATATAATATATAATATATAATATATATATTATGATTATATATATATTCTAGATATATCAATATCTAGTTATAAGCATCTGTAAACCATACGTAACAATTATATAACGTCCTTCGTTGTTATTTTTTGAAACACCATACAAGATATGGAGGTTTTCAAAGTCATGGGAGTACCCGCAAATTTGACCAGGACTTCGTATTGAAACCAATGGTGACTTGGGGATGTCCCATTTTGACAAACCCCCATATGGGAATCCCCGTATAATGGCCAGAGGATTTTGAACACTGCTTATAATGGATAGCTAAATTGTGAGGATACATGTGCTAAATCCAGTGACTAAGCATGCAAATGAGGAATTAATCATTGTAAACTCAATCGAAATTGCCATCTGAGGGGGTTCTACTTGGATCGCCTGCGTTCTCCCCCGACCACCAAGCAGAACCAATCCTCACTTAGCTCTGGCAGCATAATTTGAGCCTAAACAGTATCCTGTTTTGGATGGTTGGTTCATGTTGGTTCCAGTTGAACATAACGAACACACGCCCTTATTGGTCAGATGTATCTAATGTAGTGTAATGTAGTGTAGTGCAATGCAATATAGAGTAGTCTAATGTAATGCAATGCAATATGATGTAATGAAAGGTAATGTAGCGTAGCGTAATTGTATGCAAAACCAATGCAATGTAATGATATATAAAGGATGTATATTATATATGGGTGTATATATATATATATAGAATGCGCGTATGCAATCTGCCTACCATATCCCAAGTTTGGGACAGCTTGCAGCCTGTCAGGATGCTGCAGGATGGCTCTCAATTGGGTCGGGGGGCCTGCAGCCAACCGGCCAATTTGGGTGAAACAAAGTAGATTATCAGGGTTATCATACTTACCATTTGGCTTATCATAAGTTTTTTTTTGTCTACTATCACACTGTTATTATCATCATTATTATCATTATTATGATGATTGTTATTACTATTATTAGTGTTGTTGTTGGGTACTATTGTTATTATCTTTTTAGGATATGCTTTCATACTAAGAAAATGGTCTAGGGACCGGCTTTTGGTGCAGTCCTGGCTTCCAGACAACGAAAAAACCTTGGAACCTCTGAATGTGACATCATACTAGCCCCGTAAATCTCGCTGAGTCTCGGTCAACACATCGATTTCATGGCTAAAGAAAGTGACTTGGATTAGATCTGCCAGAAAAAGACATGGGCAATAATGTTGGAAACCCAATGCCATAAACCTACCATTTGAGGATGGTCTGTACCATCCATGGTGCTTCTGGGAGTAGTTTATAGTTGGGCTTAGTTCCTCACTGTTCTTGGTTGAGTTCCCCAAAGGCACCCATTCTAAGTTATAGGTTGCTTTGTACACCCAATTACCCTCTGGTAAACTAACAGTTTGCTATGGAAAATCACCATGTTTAATGGGAAAATCAACTATTTCAATGGCCATTTTCAATAGCAAACTGTTAGTTTACTAGAGGGTAATGCTCATTTTGGACGATTTTCCCAGCTAGAAACCTCCATTTGTAGGGAATTTTCCATAGTGAACCACAGTTAAGCTACCTGTGAAGTCTCTTAGCTAGGCCCGGCCCAACGAGCGATGTTCTGAGGCGTGCAGCCGCAAGGTTACGCCCCTCGCAGCGTGGAGAGAAGAAAACTGCTCGTAGGCGTGGTCGTGGTGTCGCCATTCGCAACAAAAAAATATGGCAGAAACCACGGTTGAATTAAGGGAAGAAGCCAGGATATCTAGATACGCTGAAGTGGATTTTTGGGGATTCTTCTTGGTTTTTCTGGTCGCTTCAGGAAACGTGGGATTGCTAGAATGGGTTTCTTTTTTACAAACAGATGATCTTTTGGATGATTTTGGGTGCCTGTTTCACAGGGATTTCTTCATCAAGAAATCGGTTGGGGATGTGGTTTCAATGTAACTGGCTGGTGGTTTCAAATTGGTTTTAATGGGATTTAATGTGGGGGGTTTAATAGGCATTTAATAGGGATCTAATGGATTGTATAATGGGATATATCACCAACATACTGGCTTTGTCTGAAAATAGGGGATACCCCCAAATGGCCATTTTAGTAGAGAAAATCATGATAATCCATTGGAATTGGGGGTACGCTATTTTCAGACTAAGCCATATTCCCAATTTTCAACCCGACCTAAGATGATGATCAAAATTGTAAAATTGATGAGCATATATTAATTATCTTTAGACGAGTTGAAACCATGAACCAGGTTGTTTCATATTTGCTTCCGATACGACGTGAAGACTGGGGTAGGGTCAGTTCCAAAGATGTCCAGCCTGGGCCGAGAGATTGAGCTCTCCAGTGAGGGAGCGTTTCGGAGCTGGTATCCATGTTCCCTCCATATTGCACGTAGCAATATGGAGGTTTCCTAAAATAGGGGTACCCCTAAATCATCCATTAATAGATGGATTTTCCATTATAAACCATCCATTTTTGGGTACCCCCATTTTTGGAAACCCCCATATGGACCCAGTTATGCTTCGCTCTCAGGTTTTTTTGGGATGTGTTCAATTTCATCCTAGTTGATCCCATACTTCCTCTTTAAATGGAACACGTGAAGCCGGTAACCCCACTTTCCGTCGGATCCTTGGTGGGAATGTCGGTTGACCTGGAAGAGGTGGAATTTCACAGCAACCAACCAGCCCGTACATGTCATGAGTTCTATTGTATATGCAAATATATGGGCCATTGTATTTATAGTTATATATATATAATATAATAATATATATATAATATATATAATATATAATATATAACTATATATATGTATATATATATATATACATAATATTGATATATGGGTTACTTAAACTCCATATGGCTTTATGGATTATATAGCATGTGTGGGTGCAAATGTATATATATATATACACATAATATACAAGTTTTACAACATACTTGTGTTATTCACAACTTACGAAGTGGGATGCTGGAAAAACCCCTTCGCCCCAGGCGGATCAAATTGGTCCAGCGTCCTGCGACTCAAGAAGGGGTGGAGAGTCGTTCTGCGTTGGATGGGAGTATGAGGGGATACCCTTTGGTATATTAACTGTTCGACCCTGAGGATAGCTATTTTTAAAGGAAACTCATCTTCCAATTCCGACTAATGCCAGGGTCGAACTGTTAATTTACCAGATGGTATATATATATATATAAGTGTAGCCTTTGGCCCAGGGCATTCCAGGTGTGAGGCTGATTACTACTGATACCTGGGAGACCGTTTTTCGCTAGAATGGATCTGATCATATCCCAAGTTCCCATGGGCCAGCGATTCAACATCGTTGCGCATGTCATGGACAATGAGAATGGCAATTTGCAGTGTCGGGGCTTCTCCCCACAGCAGCTTTTTCGGGTACACGGTGCTGCCCAANTTCAACATCGTTGCGCATGTCATGGACAATGAGAATGGCAATTTGCAGTGTCGGGGCTTCTCCCCACAGCAGCTTTTTCGGGTACACGGTGCTGCCCAAGATGTTCTACCAGGTGACTACACCTTTTACGACCTCGAGCGTGGTGAGGAGGACGATCTCTGCGTTTGGGGGGATTTGACGGTCATGCATGTTCATCCACCCAGAGAAGCATTTTCCACNCACCTTTTACGACCTCGAGCGTGGTGAGGAGGACGATCTCTGCGTTTGGGGGGATTTGACGGTCATGCATGTTCATCCACCCAGAGAAGCATTTTCCACAGTCACTACTTTGGATTTCTGCAGTGGGATGGGTGGCTTTGCCATCGGTTCCCAATTTCTTGGCATGAGAACTGCTGTTTTCGTTGAACGATCCCCATTGGCCTGTGACGCATTGAAAGCCAACTTTTGTAGCAAGATCATTCAAGGGGATTTAGGTGATGTTGAGACTCTGAAGCAAGCTCATCCTTGCAAGGGACCAGGCTTCAATCAAGCCACANGCCAACTTTTGTAGCAAGATCATTCAAGGGGATTTAGGTGATGTTGAGACTCTGAAGCAAGCTCATCCTTGCAAGGGACCAGGCTTCAATCAAGCCACAGGTGGATTTCCTTGTCAAGGCTTTTCTCTGCAGGGTGATTGTCTTGGACTTGACGACCACCGCAGTCATGGACTTTTCTTCATCCTGCAAGGTGCATGGTTTCTTCAGGTTGACGGTGTCCTACTCGAATGTGTCGGCAATGTGATCAACTTCCCTGCAGCTCAAAGATGCATAGAACACTTTGCTGAGCAGACTGGCATGACAGTGGTGAAGCTGATTTTTGACTTGCAAGATCAATGGCCAGTTCGTCGGAATCGCTTTTGGTGTCATTTGCTCCGCAAAGACATTCCTTGCATCCAGATCCCTCGATGGCCCATCTCCTCTGACTTCCAAACTTTGGGCGACATCATGCCGCTTGATGCCATCTGGTCTCCACAGGATGAAGCTCAATTGGAGTGGAATCCCAGTGAACTTGCCCTTTATCTTGACTCCAGTTTCGGCACTGACCAATGATTGCTGCAGGCAGATTCAAAAGCTCCTACAGTCTTGCATTCCTGGGGCCACATCAACAGACCGTGTCCCTGCGGTTGTCGGGCTGCCTTCAGCTTGTCACGCTTACGGCAAGGAGGTGCACGTGGATTTGGACTTCTCTCTGCACTCTCCGGTCGTTATCGTCATTTGCACTCCCAAGAAGGTTCACTTCTGTGCACGGTCCCCCCAACCTACAGATTCCCCATGCCACCCAGATCAGCACTGAGTCTACTTGGGCAAATTGCGGCTCCACTGCAAGTGTTGTGGGTTCAGTCACACATCTTGGCGGGGCTCCAGATGCACTTCTGGGGTTGGACGGGAATTGATCCCCTTGGCATGCTTCGCTCTGTGCAGGAGAATCTTCGCCTCCATGCCTTCACAAGATGGACTACTCCTGCTATGCTCTTGCCCAGACAGATCACTCTGAAGCTTGCTGACACTGATGTCCAGCATGTGATCCGAATCGACACACCAGTCACAGTGGGCGAACTTGCCAGAGCTGAAAAGCATCTCGGAGGATGGGGTCAATATGCGGTGATCACACATCATGGACAACGACTTCATCCAGATGTCAAACTGCTACCAGGAGTCCTCTATGAAGTTCATCATCGCACTTGCAAACAATCCAGGCAGTTGCTTCAGCAGCCAGACCTTTCTGGCGGTGGATCTCACACTTCCTCACTCTGGCTCGGAGATCACCTGCTTTGGACTTTCATGCAGGCCATGATCTCGCACAGTGCTTGTGGACTTCCTTCTCGGCCTTTCACACTCCATCCTTTCAGTGTCCACCACTTGTTGGCACACGATCTTCCATCTGCCGTCACTCAATCTTGGTGTGACCGACTACACCGCGACCATGGTGACATCATGCTCATCTGTGAGCTTCAAGGGCATTGGATCTTCTTGCTTGGACTTTGGAATCCTCCTCATGATGGCATCTCTTGGACTTTCTTCGATGGACTTCGACAACATCATGTCATTCCAACCTTGGAGCTGGCAACTCAGAAGCTCAGTCAGATGTTTCGTGCAACACATCTTNGACAACATCATGTCATTCCAACCTTGGAGCTGGCAACTCAGAAGCTCAGTCAGATGTTTCGTGCAACACATCTTGGACTTGAACTTGGATTTGGACTTCAGCAGTCCCATTCTTTCACATGCGGGACCATGGCACTGTTGCACATGGCTTGTCATTTGCGTCTGCTTGGCCACGTGACTGATGGAGACATCCTTGTCCTTCATGACTGGCTCCTACGTCAGCAGCATTTCCCCAGTGACCTCTATGCGGGTGGCAATGATGTATGTTCATCCTTAGCTACACTTCTTGCGGAGAAAGGTGTGCCTCTTCCTCAGGCGACTGATCGTGCCAATTTGGTCCTCAACAAACTGGGCCACAAAGCAGTTCAGCAGATTCTGAAGGCCAAGAACCCTTGGGCTGACCTCAAGGCTGCTGCCAGCAAACCGGGCACCATGTTTCGACTCATCACAGCTGAAGAGCAACGACTTTATGCTGCAGAACGAGCAAAAACCAAGCATGGTGCCAAGATCGACAACCACAAGAACAAGAAGCAATCCAAGAGTGCGGCCTCTCATCTTCCTGTTCATCTTGATCCCAGCCATTTTGAACTGGACTGCAACCACTTCAAGGATTCTTCTGACTTGCCAGTTGCTCCAATTCCATACGATGAAGTTGTCTCTGAAGCTCGGGGGGTTGCTCTTTGCAATGTCGAGATGGCTCATCACTTTCTGCAATGCTCTGACTCCATCAGCACTGATGCTTTGGCCTTGCTGATCGTGGATGCCACTGATGCAGAGCTCATCCGCAAGGCTGGCCTGAAAGCCATTGTGATTCCGGCCAAATACAAGGGCACAGATGAACACACCTTGATTTATGGTCACATCCTTCAGCTGGGTGATGATCTTGTTGAGCGTGAATCTGCCAGCAAAGACTCCAATCCAGACGTGATTGATACGCGAGTTATCAAGTTTCAAGTCTTCCGTGACCAACTTGATCATGACTGGCATCGCTTTGTCTCTGCTCCAATTCGAGCTCTGATCTCCATGATGGATGCTTTGAAGCTTTGCAAGGGATCACAATGTGGTGCGGCTTGCTCCAAATTTCATCCTGGACTTGATGAATCCATCGACAATGTCATCNGAAGCTTTGCAAGGGATCACAATGTGGTGCGGCTTGCTCCAAATTTCATCCTGGACTTGATGAATCCATCGACAATGTCATCTTTGAACTATGGGCCAGGGGTTTCTTTGACGGTCATGGACGTAAAGCTCCACCTGATCAATCCGTCCTTTTCACTGTCTTCATGCGCATCCCCGATGGAGCATTGGCCAAGATCCTTTCCACAGTGCCTCCGGGCGTCTATGTGGAGCCTCGTGGCTCACAGCCTCGTGAGCACGATGATGCCTTTCGAGTAGTATGGCTTCCTGGCCTGTCACCTGAAGATGCTGCCCACAAATGCCGCACCTATGACAAGGCGGTCAATTTGGTTCGCCTCAAACAGAAGTTTGGCATCCGCGTCAAGAAGGAAGATGAATCAGCTGCATGGGCCTTCCTACGGCCAGGCTCCGACTTCATCCCTTTGAGCATTCAATTGATTTTCGAGCTGTTTCCGATTCCTCACGGAACTCAGCGCGCTGCCATCGTCAAGTTGCNTACGGCCAGGCTCCGACTTCATCCCTTTGAGCATTCAATTGATTTTCGAGCTGTTTCCGATTCCTCACGGAACTCAGCGCGCTGCCATCGTCAAGTTGCTCTCTGATTGGGGGTGGTCGGCACGTCCTCTTCAGCCAGGACGAGGATCCTTTAGCCACATGGCATGGCGCGTTGGAGCTCAAGAACAGCCACCTCATCCTGTCATGACTGGGTTCCAGAATGACATTGTCATCACGCAGATCAAGGAACTCAAGCACAAGGAGCAGCACCAACAGCTTCTTGCCTCTGCCAAGACTCAGAAGCATCTCAGTGCCCGACCAGCTGCTTCTGCTGGCTCCAAGCCATCTTCTGATCCTTGGCAGGAACATGCCTTTGATCCATGGGCCAAATATTCCTCCAAGACCGCACCCTCTAATGCGGCAGATGGCAAGAGCAAATTGAATGCCCTTCATGAGCAACTTCGCACCGATCTCAAGAAGGATATGGCCCAGAGCTTGGAATCTCATGCTCAGGCGGCAGTGCAAGCCGCTGCGGCTTCTTCACGCTCTACTGATGGCCAACAAGAGCAACGTATCCAAGCCCTTGAAGTTGGACTCCAAGAAATCAAAGGCCAGAATGCCCAGTTTNCCAACAAGAGCAACGTATCCAAGCCCTTGAAGTTGGACTCCAAGAAATCAAAGGCCAGAATGCCCAGTTTTCCACTTGGTTTCATCAAGCAGGGGAACGCCTTCAGGCCACCGAATCCACAGTGGGTGCAATGCAGCAAACACTCAATGCTCACCAACATGAATTGCACACCTTGGGTTCTACTTTTCAATCAACCATGAAGAATGTCAAGGATGAACTTTCTGGTGAAATGAATGAATCCTTCAACCGCCAGCTTAACAGATTGGAGGCGTTGCTTGAGAAAAAGCAACGCACAGATTGACTATCTCATGGCGGATCCAGGTTGGGATCACCCTGGATGCCGTGGAAGCGATTCAGATCCACACCAGGCATATGCTGGATTTTCATCATGTTCTCCTTTTTGGCAACTTCAGTTGAGGCTCTTCAGTTGTCACAACCTTTTGCCCGGCACTTCATTCACAGCTCAGCAGCTTCGGCTGACCGAGACATTGGGTCGGAGGTTTGTGACAACTTCTCATATGAGCCGAAAGCCAATCGTTCCTGGCCACTCCTTTTCCTTCCTGGTTCTTCCCTGACATCATTGCCACTGAGCCTGGGTACAATACGATATGGTGAGGCGCAACATCCTGGACCTCATCGGGGTGATTTGTTGACTGTGGGTGTCAACAACCCAGGCGGCTTGAGGCAGAAGGAAGATACCCTTTTGGGGTTAGGACCTGGCATTTGGTCACTTGCAGAAACCCAACTTTCTGCGGCCACTTTCAAAACTTGTTCAGGGCTTCTCCGAACAAAAGGGCGAGCCCAGAATCGAGAGCTACGTTTTCATGGTGGTTCTCCTGCCCCTTTGAGACAAGGTTCATGTTGGGCGGGCAAATGGACCGGAGTTGCGGTCCTATCAGATGTTCAAACCTCTACGCTGGATATACCATGGCCTGCAGAGCATTGGAATAGTGGCAGGGTTTTGCTCACCAGACACTGGATTCATTCCCTACCCATTTCCATTGGCACCTTCTATGGTTATGCACAGGGACCAACTTGGCCACGTGCACGTCAACTTAGTGATCAGCTCTTAGAGACTTTCACCACTGAGCTTGTCNCATTGGCACCTTCTATGGTTATGCACAGGGACCAACTTGGCCACGTGCACGTCAACTTAGTGATCAGCTCTTAGAGACTTTCACCACTGAGCTTGTCATAGGCATGCAAGGAGTGCGGATGATCATGGGCGATTACAATCAAAACCCAGGTGATCTCATCCAACACCAAATTTGGATGCGTTACGGTTGGCGAAATGCACAAGAAGTCGCTGCTGAGATGTTCGGCCATCAGACAGTACCAACCTGCAAAGGCGTGCATGAACGTGATCAAATTTGGCTCTCACCAGAAGCCATCCAACTGCTCCGTGGACTACAAGTCACTGACCATTTCATTGACCACTCCACCATCGCCTTGCAAATTCAAGTCCCTCCGGGCCTTTCTTCTGTGCTGCGCTGGCCTCGACCTTCGCTTCTCCCATGGGATCAGGTCGACTTGGCACAATGGGATCCTCCTTGTACCATTGCGGTTGATGATTTTGCCACAACCACCGACTTTATGCGGAGCTGGGCAGATGATTTTGAGCAGGCCTTTTCTTCACATGCTCTTGAGGTACATGGACATGTAGTTCCCAAAAGATGCAAGGGTCGAGCGCAGAGACTACACCCTGTGAAACAACCGGCCACCACTCCAGTATGCAAAGCAAGCAGAGAAGGTGAAGTGTGTATCACCAACTCCATGGCTGGAGCTGCTACAAGACTTTGGTTTAAGCAGTTGAGACGGCTTCAGAGCTTGAAACATGCGGTCTCTGCTGCTAAAGACACGCCAGCGGCATGTCTTTACAGACTGGAACTTTGGCAGGCCATCCGACAATCCAGTGGTTTTGAACCGGATTTTCCTACATGGTGGCAACGTCAACACCACGATGTTGAAGGGGTTCCCCACACTTTGCCATTTGCTGTTCCCCAAGAATCGGTTCTTGTGCAAGCTATGTTTGATAGTTTCCAACTTCATTTCAGAAGCTTCGAGACTTGGCATCTCCAAGCGCGTTCCCAAAGTCTGAAATCGAAGTATGAGGGTTCACTGGGAGCTATCTATGCAGACCTGCGCAAAGACCCCAGACCGGGAGTGAGCATTCTTTGGAAAGAGATTTCCTACACCATTCTAGCGATTGATGAGACGAGTAAGCAGCTTCATCTGGATCAAGATGTACAAGATTCTTTTGATTTTCTTTGGTACCATGATAGTCATCAACTACATGTACAATCTTTTGCTGGGGATATTTGCACAGTTTCATCCACGGCATCACTTTCAGTTGGTGACGAATTGGTGCAACGTTTCTTTTTGACTGACACCAATGACATCATCAAAGCCCTCTCTGACCATTGGTCTCCACGATGGAATGCTCTGGCACAGATCTCACCAGAAGACTGGCAACGCATTGTTCAATTTGCGCAACATTACATGCCACGTCTTTCATTTGACTGGCAGCCGATTGCTATGACTGACTGGAGGACCATCATCAAGAGCTTCAAGCCAAAAGCGGGACGGGGGCCGGATGGTTTTGACAAAGGAGATCTCGAGCACTTACCTGCTGCACACCTTGAGCGTCTTCTGAGCCTTTTCCATGGCATAGAAACCCAGGATCTGCAGTGGCCGTCTCAGATGACTTTTGGCACAGTCATCGGCTTGAGTAAGTGCGACAATGCGCACTTGGAGTCGNTTCCATGGCATAGAAACCCAGGATCTGCAGTGGCCGTCTCAGATGACTTTTGGCACAGTCATCGGCTTGAGTAAGTGCGACAATGCGCACTTGGAGTCGCAGTTTCGTCCCATCACGCTCTTTTCAATTTTGTATAGGGCATGGGCGCGTTTGCGCACCAAGCAGATGATTCATCAAATGGCCAAACATATGCCACCAGAGGCATTGGGTTTTCTCCCACATCGAGAAACTACAGAGGTCTGGCTGACTCTCCAGGCTCATGTAGAATTGATGATGCAACATAGCTCAGANGCCACCAGAGGCATTGGGTTTTCTCCCACATCGAGAAACTACAGAGGTCTGGCTGACTCTCCAGGCTCATGTAGAATTGATGATGCAACATAGCTCAGACTATGCTGGCTTGTCCACAGATCTCAAGCGAGCCTTCAACCACATTGGTCGGGCACAAGTTTTCATGGTTGCAGAGCGGATTGGGCTGCCTGAACAGCTGCTCAAGCCCTGGCGCCGTTTTCTTGGATGCTTTGTCAGGCGGTTTGATGTGATGGGCTGCCTGGGAGTGGAACTAGGCTCCACTTCTGGATTTCCAGAAGGTTGTCCCCTTTCCATTTTAGCTATGCTCACTGTGGATTGGAGCTACCACGTTTACATGCGGGCCTTTTGTCCATCCATTACGGCCTACAGCTTTGTAGACAACCTAACTTTGGCAGCACGTGAAGCTTTGTCCATCATTCAAGCCTTTTTCGCTCTGCGATCCATTTGCTTGCTTTTTGGGCTTTCCACTGATGATGACAAGACATATGTTTGGGCTTTGACCCGACCAGCAAGACTCCAGCTCATGCAACTTGGCTTTCAATGTGTCACGGATGCTACCGAGCTTGGAGGGGCTATGACATACGGCCTAGCCAGACGTACACGTGTCTTGCGTCAACGAGGTCACCATCTTCAACCTCGATGGGTTAAGCTGAAGCGGTCGATGGCTCCGATACCCCAGAAGATCGCTGTGTTGGCCAAGGTCTTTTGGCCCCAGGCCCTCCATGGTTCTGCGAACTGCCTGATTGCAGATAGCTATGCCAATGAGCTCCGTAGAGAAGCAGTCAAGGCGGTCAAGCTGAACGGGGCTGGTGCCAACCCGATGTTGAGACTTTCGCTTTCGGCGGATATGCAAGCAGACCCTGGTTTTTATCAGCTGTGCATTTGCCTGAGTACGTTTCAACGCATGTTGCACAAGAACACAGATCTCTTGCCTATGTGGCGATCCTGGATGCATTCATATGTTGGCTCTTATTTTCCTGGGCCTTTTTCACGACTGATGCAATGTTTAGTTGTGATTGGCTGGGCAATTCTGGAACCACCTTTTTTGCGGGATCATGAAGGGCATGTTTGGAACTTCATGCTGATAGATCACAAGAGTTTGCGTTTTTTGCTGGAAGACGCCTGGCTACAATATGTTGCGGCCATGGTTCGGCATCAGACCATGCGTGGATTGACAGGCATGGATGGCTTTCTCACCAAGCTGGATCTGCCAGGGATGTCTCCTTTGAATCATGCGCGGCTCTCCGCCTTGCATTGTGGTGCTTTCATGAGTAACTATGAGCAGGCAAAGTTTGATAAGCAGAAAACTCCTATGTGCCCTCTCTGCGCTGTGGAAGATGATCGACAGCATTGGCTTCACTGTCCCAGGTTTGCCTCTTTGAAGCACGAAATCACCGATTGGCTCCCTGACAATGCCGAGCTGCCACCTTGCACTGTGAATCACCTTCTGGTACCGCGTCAGCAGTGTCTTGTGGACTGGCGCCACATGTTGTACCAGTTGAAAGAGGACGGGATTTCTTATTTTGTTTTGGCTCCCCAAAATGGATATCACCACCTTTTTCTTGATGGCTCTTGTTTCAAAGCCCAATTCCCTATGCTCAATTTAGCTGCATGGGGGGTAGTAAATGCAACAGTTGGTCAACCAGTGGCAGCTGCACCTCTGGCGGGCATCACTCAAACCATTGATCGAGCTGAGCTGGCGGCATTGAATGCGGCGCTGACTTGGTCTTTGGGCACGGAGCTTGGGCTTTGTCTGTGGTCAGATTCACTTTCTACCATACAAACTGCAGAGTTCATTGCGAAACATGACGCATTACCGGATGGAGTAGCAAATGTGGACCTGTGGACAGAATTTAGCAGCCTCCTTCGAGATCGTGGTGCTCTACCCACTGATTTTCGTTGGATTCCTTCCCATTTGAATCCTGCTGCGGCCGAAGATGCCTACGAAGATTGGATCATTTCTTGGAATGATGCTGCTGATAGATTGGCCATCTTTGCCAACAAGTTTCGCCCTGCAGCACATTGGCGCAACTATGAGGCGGCCAACTCCATATTGAGCGGATGGGCTCTTCGAGTTCGCCAACTTCGGCAATTCTACTTTCTCGTGGCGGAGAAAGGTGACACATCCACGGATCCATCTTCATATGTGGTTGACTTAGTTACCTCTGACGAGGAGGACGAAGCAGATTGGCTCTGGCTTCCATGGGAAGATGCGTTGCCGTTGAACTGGCAAGTTCAATGTAGACATGGTGAATTCAAGGTTCCTGGCGATTTCGTGGTCGCAGTGGTGCACTGGATTCTTGCAGCTGAGAGGCTAGGAGGTAGTGTCAGAGATGTCAGTTTGCTTTGCTTTTGGATCGGAGTTTTGCTTTTCCTTTTTTGGTTGGTGGTTCTCAGGAGTATCAGATGAGGACGCCTGATTCTTTGTTTCAGAAGCCTACTTTTGTTTCCATGCTTCGACCGGTCCAGCAGGCACTTTTAGGTTTGCATCGTTTGTTTCCAAACGTTTTTATCCGCACATTGCCACGACCCAGACCTTCACTGGGTTTGTATATTCCTTTTGCTGGTGCCAGACTTAAGATCCCAGACCAGCTGTGGCAAGCTGCGCATTCCTCTCTGCTTCGATTCACTGCTACCAGGGCAGTGAAGAAAGTGGCAGATCTGTCGAGACCTTCTCACTGAACCGACCTGCTCTGCGGCCGCACTGCACTGCCGTGCGTCGCAGAGGGAAGCAGTCCGANCAGTGAAGAAAGTGGCAGATCTGTCGAGACCTTCTCACTGAACCGACCTGCTCTGCGGCCGCACTGCACTGCCGTGCGTCGCAGAGGGAAGCAGTCCGATATATATATATATATATATATATATATATATAAGTGTGATGTAACCAGCAATAATCATCTTGGTACAAAGTCAAACATAACTTGGATATGATGGGGAAATTCATGGTGATATTCATAGGGATATAATAGATACTACCACCTTGTAGTCAAACGTGGCTAGCCGGAAAATATATGTGGGATATAAGATCAACCACAACTGGGAAATAATGGGGACACAACGTGGAAAATCTAGACAGAAATCATCGATATTACCATCCAGTAAGCTGACAAAGACGCGGAAAATCCATGGGTGTTCGCCCATGGAAATCATCGACATTGATTCATGGCGGATTTTCCATAGCTATGTTAGTTCACTGGTAATAGCCATCAAACATGGGAGTTAGATCACTGAAAGTTCACCCATTTTAAGTGCAATTTTCGGAGTTTCAACCAGCCGAGATGGGGGATTGAAACCACCCTGTTGACATGTGTATCTACCCTGCAACAATCAAACATGGCAATGAAAAAAGATCGAACCACCTACCCTCTGGTAAACTAACATAACTATGGAAAATCACCATTTTCAATGGGAAAATCAACTATAAATGGCCATTTTCAATAGCTATGTTAGTTTACCAGAGGGTATAGCTGGGAAGATCATCGAAGTATGGCTGGATGTTGCCATGTTTACCGGAGGGGAAGCAACGAAAAAGTCTGGACTTCCCCCATGATGTTTTGATCACGCGCTGAGGACGAGAACTTTCAGGGTGAAATCTCGGAATTGAAGATTTGGCCACTTGGGCGATTGGTTGATTCCAGGGGATTTCAGTGGGGTAAATCTGGAAAAATCGATATGGAAAAGCAATGGTTTTTCCATAGGAGATCATCCGTAAATGCTGAATTTATCATGGATTTTCCATATCCACCTAGACATTAGTTAGCAGGAGGGTAGAAACAATGATGTAACCCTTGCTGAATATTGCAATATCAACGGCATGCAATGAATATCATCTACAAAACAAAAAAGGGATTCAGCCCCATTGATTCGACAAGTGGTTGTTTGGCAACATCTCCACAAACCCGACTCCCACAGCCGCCCATGAATATTGACCACCGCCAAAATTGTATGGTTGAACCCTATACAGAGTCGAACTTTGCAGGTCCATTATCATTGCATGTTTCGCTCGACCAAGTGGTGGATCATTTCCCAGCATTGGGTGGACACGAATTGCAGCAAGCATTTCTATTTTGGAGGCAAAATTACAATGGCTTCCTACAAAAAGCACCGTCTTGAGAGAGATTCGTTGACCCATCCAACTCTAGATTTAGATCCACCATAAAATCAATTTTGTCAACTTTTCTGTGCTTGCCCTCATGTAATCAAACATGGCTTGCTCGAAAATCCAGCATTTAGTTCGATGATTTTCCCAGCTATGAAACCTCATGTAGTGGATCCAGCTTGCCACGTTTGATGACACCGGAGGGTACCATGTCCCCATTCATATCCCCATCATATCATAGTTATGGTTATATATACATATATCACTATGACATATCCCAAAATAATCCCATTAAAACTCCATGCGATCCCAGGATATCCAACTTTGGTTCGGCCCCCTTCTTCTGGTGTAGATTTTCCTTCATCAAACTCTCCATCTGGATACTAAGGCGTGGGGAGGTGTCGTGGCAGACAGCCTTTCCCGATGAGACACCCTTGCCACCCCCGAGACCACCCAAGGCCGAAAACGAGGGGTTTATAAGCGATTATACATCAATAATATCTATCTATCTATCTATCTATCTATCTATCTATCTATCTATCTATCTATCTGTAAGGTTATAGTACAAGCCCTTTGAGTGTCTTCATCAAAGGATTCCGCTGGGTCAAGTGATCCATACTGGTACCTTGTTATATATGGTATATAGTATGTATATATATATACACATATAGATATATATCAATATATGTATATTATAAACTATCGTATATATTTTATGCACACATATCCGAATCTAACGTAACTGATATACACCAAATCACACAGTGACATGAATTATTGGGAACGTGTCACACATAGTACATATATATATATATATATGTATCTATATGTATCTACATATATAGAAATGTGAACATATACGTAGCAATCGGTGGATATGCAACTGGATACAACTTGTTTTTGCCAAGAGTGCATGGGTATACAACGGATTTAACGATCAATGACGTGGTAACCCCCAAAAACACAAACGCCACCGCTGACTTATTCGTGAAATTAATCGTATGTAGACTGCACTTACTTGAAGGTAAATGCAAATGCCAACACTTGCTGTGCATCCTGGGGTCAGAAAGAGAAGCTGGCACCTCCAATTTGTTTATAGACAAAGAATCTACAAATGGTGGTTTCTTAAAAAATGGCGGATTTATTGAAACCCTGGGTTTCAATACAAAAATGGCGGAACTTTGGATGATTTGGGGTACCCCAATTTTAGGAAACCTCCAAGGACGGTAGGTTCTTCATAGTGAATTTCGAGCCCCGGCCGTGTCGTAATGACCTGCAGAAACAGGGTTTCTATACATTGGTTCCATACATATCTACATGCATCCATACAGTCTATACATGTATATATATATATATATATGATATGTATATACATATGTATATGTATACATAGGCATGTATGTATGTAATGTAATGTAATGTAATGTACTGTAATGCAATGCAATGCAATGCAATGCAATGCAATGGAATGTAATGCAATGGAATGTAATGTAATGTAATGTAATGTATGTATGTATGTCGATCTTACACTTCATGCACAAGAAACAAATATGCATATACACACACAGCTGTATACACACAATGTATGTATTGCAATTTCTTCCAACTGGTGCAGGAGGTGAAACCAGAGGCTACCGAGGACCAAGCAGACGACTTGGAGGCGCCATGATTGTTTCCCCAATTTTTTTAGACACACCGAGAATAAAACTGTAAATGTACATACGGTTATATCTATACAACGCAACTATATATATATATATACATACACGTATAATTCATGTATATATACACGTGCATGTACACACAAGATAGTATTTGAATGCCATGAATGGGTGGCGCGATACCGCACCGACCCCATATCTAGTTGTCCAATGTGGTAGGGTAGCACCTTTTTTGACCCATAAATATATCTGTTGTATACAGCATGTGCGCGCTCTTTGACGTTGAAGCTGGTGGTCATTTGTTAAGAACTTTCATCTACCATTCTGGCACGAAACAACAGTAGGTCAAAATACCAGTAGGTTTTCCTGTACCCCGAACTTTTGCTGAGTTGCAGTTTTTTTTTCAATGTGAGATGCTATTCCTTTACAACTTTTGTTTTTTTTCATTTCACATCGATCCAAACAGAAGATATAGATAGCTTCAATTCGCCACATTGTCATCTCATCCTGGGCGTCATTGCTGATGTTGATGTTGCTGCTTCACAACATGCTGGTGTGTTTTTTTTTAATGGTAACATGTAAGGGCTGAACAAAAATCCACCGCAGTGGCAGTTTTTGACACTTCTCAATTCAACTTCAGATTGTTGCATGATTTCGTAGCAACTGTGGCACCAAAAAAACCGATTCCTTGCTCACAAGAAGCCACTTTGGATCCGTTTGTTGTAGTCATTCGCTGGGCTGTTTCCCGGCTCTTCTGGGTGTTTCTCTGGGAACCTATTGCGGGGCCTCTGTGTCTGAGTTTGTTCGCTGCCTTTCTTTGCTACTGCCTTGGCTGTGAGTTGGAGTTCATTTAGGTGAGGTGCATGCTGGGGAAATACCTCCACAAATTGTGGGTCATCCCACTCGTTCCCTGTGGTGAAATCCACTGTCTTTGTCCATCAACGCCCTAGTTGTGTCCATAAAGACCAGAATTTTGCTAAATCCAGTGCGTGCCCGTCACTTCCCATTGTTTTATTGTCAAACAATGACCAGGTTTAGCCTGTTTCACAGGAACTCAATCATCAGCGATTGATTTCACACTTCGATGAGAATCAAATGGTGTCGGCAAAAAAAGCGTGCCAAGTGCGTGAAAAACCCGTGATTTTGGCGTGAAAGTGAGTGAAAACCCGTGATTTTAGGGTCGTGCAAATTGCAAGATTTCCTCATGCGACTGGCAGCACATCCGTTCATAGCTGTCTAATTAGTACCACACCCCTTTACGGTGATGGAAAATGTGGTTGAAGAGTCCCTCCCGTAGAGCCCTCTGCTGAAGCAAATTATGAGGGTCATGGCAGGGTTCTTGCAAATTATCTGCAGAACTATGAAATGATTTGGGTTCAAGTCAAGATGGCTATTTATGTGTATAAATATATATACCATCTGGTAAATTAACATAGACCCTGGCAAATATGGGTTGGAAGATTAGTTTCCTCTAAAAAATAACTATCCTCAGGGTCTATGTAAATTTACCAGAGGGTATATATGGAGGATTATTTAATCAACTACTTATGACAGTTGGAACCATTTGAACCCCGATTTCTTCCGCAGCGGCAGGTCGAGCCCGCGGCGTCCCGCGTGGCGTCGCCCGAGCCGCCGGCAGCGGAGCCGGCGGTGCCGGTGGAGCCTGCAGCACAGGAGGCGGAGGTGCAACGGCCTGGGAGATTTCTTGTAATGTCAACCTTTGATTAATAAACCATGGTTGATCAATTGGGGGGATAATTCCCCAATAGTCATAATCTAGTACTTAAATGAGGTTTATCCCCCTCATTAATCAACCATGGCTTATTAATCAAAGGTTGACATTACCAAAGCTATTTAGACAAGTGAAAAAGTAGGACAACTATGGCATATCTATAGTATATCTATGGTAGAACTGAGATATTTCATGATTTAGCTATGATAAGTAGGATAGCCTCTGGTAAACAGCCACATAACTATGGAAAATCACCATGTTTAATGGGAAAACCCACGATTTCTATGGCCATTTTCAATAGCTTTTTGTAAGTTTACCAGAGGGTAAAACTAGGAGAACTATGGTTCTATTGAATATCTATGGTAGAACTGAGATATTTCATGATTGCTATTGGATAGTTCTGTGGATAGTTGGGATCTAAGATCAACCAGAACTAGGATAGCTATGGTATGACTATGATATAACTGTGGTATAACTATGGTATACTCAAGAATGGTTGAGTTTCTTTAAGGGTTTCTTAATCACCAACCCCAACGTTTCCAAGGGCTTCTTAAGCTACCTTGAGAGTGCAGTTGGGGTTACTAATGGGTATGGGTATAGTAGTAATGTTCAAAGGCTGGGATATAATCCTTACAACTATCGGTATATAAGCCACTTATTTGCGGATCTGCGCCCCTAAAACTAGCTCATGGATTTGGAGATTCCCCACCAGGGATTAACCCGCCACTTCGTGGGGATGTCTTTGGGATCTGTTGTGACCTCGAATGTTCCCGGTAGCTGTCCAATAACTATCACAAAATGACCGTATTTTCAGGTTAGTGAACTGTAATAAACATAATATAAAATCAAAATTCTTGTGGAATCTGAAGGGTGGCTGGGTATAGTTACATTTGGCTATCCAGTCCCTGTGGCCTGTTCATTGGAAAAAATATGCCACCGTTCCACGCAACAATCGCCAAGTTGAGCCCAAATCTTCAGCTGTAAGTGGGAATATTTACCAACCATTTTTTTTTTTGCCATGGCCTCTAGGTGCTTGGGTATGGGAAGATTCAGGTCCAGCCAGGGATCCATTTTGCCAATGTCCTCTTGATTCACTTTAGTCCGATTGTGCACGAATTTTCGGTGCATTTGTGCCAAACTGACATACCCTCCGGTAATCAAACATGGCAATTGGAAATCCACTATAAATGGAGATTTTAATAGGAACATTATCTACAAACATGGGATTTTCCATTGCCATGTTTGATTACCAGAGGGTAAGACTTCAAGATCCATCGCTTACAATCTACCTTTTGAAAGTGATCTTGACACCCATTGCCAGCTGACTCAGAAATCCGGCCCCCGCGGCCAAACATCGGCAGGATGCACCAATTCAACCCGTAGATGACGAGGAGCTGTGATATTTTGCGTGTCTTAAAACACAGGGCCCAGGCTTTACCTTGCTCCGTGTAAGTTATGAGTTTATAATGTGGCAAAACTCCCAATGAAAACATCAATTTGTCTGGGATGGTTTGTGACACCGGTTTCTGATAAAATTGGGGATGGTTTATGCCCAAGACACCCCACTACCGGGGCATCATCCCCAACATGGTCTTACTGTCCATCTTCGGAATTCTCACGCACTGCATATAACAAGCAAAGCCATCATAGCTACCTTGTGGCCAATCGCCAGTTGCAACTCGGTGGACCTAAAATTCAGCTTTGGATTTTGATTTATCAAGATTTGTCATAGGGGGGTGGGTCAAAACCTATGAATTTATCCATTTTGGTGGGGTGAACATCCATAATTCCCAGCTATTTTGATGTTCACTAGGTACCAGGGTTTTGACTTTTATAGCCATCGATTTCTCCAGATTTTTTCTTTCCGAAACCGGAAGCGGCTGGGGAAAGCACCAGGGCCCCTTTGCGATCTCTGGGGCCATCTCTCAGGAGGGTTGGACAGCTGTTTCAAAATCCACTCGAAAGGCGGGGATGAAGCGGTGCCAAACCATGGGGGAACCTGCCATGGAAGCTGCCTCCATCTCGGTGATCATCAAAATCTTTGATTCTTTGGTGCTGTCTTGGAATATCTTTGATCATAAGAATTGGTCATCCCAGTTTCAGTTCCAAGATCATAAGATCCTCAACTTTTTCTTTCACTAAGAATGGGATGATGATCATGAATACTGTACACCTTTCTGAATTTCACGCAGAACTCCGAAATGGTTTTGTTCAGTTAGATCCAACTTCGGAAAGTTTCATCTTCCACAGCAAGAAAATCTTGGAGCCAAATCGCTTGTGCCGCAAGGCTGATAAGAAAGCCAAGGTGCCCGGGATCTGGGAGGGAGATTCACCCAGAAGGATCAAGAAATTCGGAAGTCCGCTTTATGCACTGGGACAAGTGGTGACATGGCCCCAACTTCCCATAATTGCCGGAACATTCAATAACATCCAATAACTGCTATGGGAACTTCCCTATCGACTCAAATTCATCAAACTTCCGGGGGGATTGACCGTCATTGACCAGTGGATGGAGGAGTGGTGGGTTGTCAGCCCATGATGAACCCAGGAATCTAGTATACAAAAGCTTGGTTGATATGGAGGATTCCATATAGTCATGGGGCTACCCCAATAGCTGGATGGTTTAGAATGGAAAATCCCTAGCAAAAACGGATGATTTGGGGGTACCCCCATGACTTAGGAAACCTCCATATGTAACTGGAATCATTTGTGGACCCTCGCATTTCCTCCATTTATGTAAGTAGATCGCGTTTTTTCCTTGGTTCAAACCCACAGTTTGACCCACAGCGAAAATCACCAGGGTGATGTCAGAACCCAGCAAAAAGGGAAGTATTGAGACTGCAGACGGATTTGCCTGAAACTAGGTACCCCAAACTCCAATGGTTTAGGAAATCATGTTCCCTATCAACATGGCCTTGGGGATATTTCTCAACCTTGGACAAACCTCTAGGATTCCGAGATTATATCCCGATATAACTCCATTAAAACCCCCTTTTTCAAGCACTTAACTCTATGCCAATTTTATTGTCACCATCAAGTTGTGGTACCCTCTGGTAAACTAACATAACTATGCAAAATCACCATTTTTAATGGGAAAATCCACTATAATTGGCCATGTTCAATAGCTATGTTAGTTCACCAGAGGGTATCACCACAATTTTTTGTGACAAGCCACCTGAATTCGTGGAACTGGATCCCCATCTAGGCGAAGAGCGAGGTCAAGACGGAGGTCAAGGCGGAGGTCAAGACGGAGGCGCCGCCAACATGATACTTTGATGATACTGAGAACAGTTACAGTTGCCCTCTGGTTATGACCAACATAGCCATGGCCATGGAAGACCACCATTTGTAAGGATAAGGATAAGGGATAAATGACTATGTTTATCATCTATTTCTATGGGCCATGGCTTCCATGGCTATGTTAGTCATATCCACAGGGTATTACTTCTCATTTTTGTTGGCCCTGACATAGACCTTATCTATGGTAGGTCCAATTTAGGTACCTGAAATGGCCATTGATATCTGTTACATCATACACACCACATTTTTTGTTTGGGGTTGAGCATCCATTCGCCTGTGGGTGGTTTCAAGCATTATGTCAATTTCGTACGTGTTTCGTCATTCGCGCAGATGATGATTTCCAGAACGGCTCTGGTTTTCGACTTCAGGTTTAAACTACCAACCAGCCGATGAATGTTTAGCAATTCCGGAATGCGGAATAGTTACAACATGAACAGAAACTGTTTGAAGGATCATCCCACGGTCCTTGTATCTGGTGAACGTAACCCTGGTTAGATCGGATTCATCCCCATTTTCCTCGTGGGTTATCCCATGCCTAAGGTTATGGCGAAGATGGTCCTGTGGTTATTATCCACTGAAACGCGGGCTGATCCTCCAAGTGCTGGGTTGGTGCTATAATCCAAACCAATCATCTACCAATCATTGATCAGTTGTATCCATATATATATATATATATAATATGTACATCTCCCCATATTCTGATAGTCAAAATCCCCTTAAAAATGACCATTAAATCATGAAGCAACCCGGCTATCTCCTTTTTTTTTTGCCGGGGGTCCTTTCAGCCCATCGTATCCGATCGATCCGACAGGTCAAGAAAGGGCCCGTGGTTGTGCCGCAACCACCACCTCCACCTGACCATGGGAAGCGACAAAAGGGGCGAGGGCGACAGCTGGAGGCAGACCGGGGACTTGGGGTTACCCAAATGGCATCAAATGGCTAAACGTTTGGAAAAGCTGTGGGGAAACACCAGAAAATCATCTGCAAATGGTGAAAAACTGAGTGTGCTGATGTTAGTAGATCAATAAGAATCCACGCATAGTTTGATGGTTTATACAACCCATTTAGTGGGATATAAACATGTATACCCTGTGGTAATCAAGCATGGCTAGCCGGAAAAATCCCCGAACTAAACCTCCGGGATGTTTAGTTCGCTGGGAAAATCATCAAAGTAAATGGTGGACTATCCCGCCAGCCACGTTTGATGACACAGAAGGGTATACTAACTGGTCTACTAGGGATTATGATAAGCCATTTCATAGGGATACTGTACCGTCTTCAACCAACTAGTATTTCATGAGATGGGATGGGGTGATTTGAGATCTGCTTAAACCCTGTGGTAAAAACGAACTGGCAACCGAAAGCCAATCTTTTGACATTTTTTGACTCACTTTTTTTTTTGATTGTTTTTGTAACTGAACATATACAGTAAAATGCGGTTTTCACCCTCCAAATAGGGGCTTCGTGTATTTTTCCATCAAACCAGTTCTGGTTGTTTGTTTGTCTTTGACCGAATTGCTGTCGGTTATTTGGGAAACTAAAGGAAGTGTGGATGAAACCAAGAAAAGCGGGTCTTCTACTGGGAGTGGTGTGGGCTGGGAAATTAAAGAAAGTGGGGATGAAGCACAAAAAATGGGAGAACAAACAAAGATGGAATAAAACTATGACAACCAACATCTGGAAATGAGGCAACAAAACATGGGATATTTCCGCAACACGGATGGGGATGTGCTGCAACCGCCAAAACATGGATAAAACCAACAAAATAGGTTGAGTCAGCCAAATACGGGGATACAACTTGCTTTTCCCTTTTCCATGTGCTGGTGATCTTGCTCTCTGCGGAAAACTGAAGCACTGCCACTACTTTGCAGAAAACTGAAGCAATGCCACTACAGATGCGGGTTGGAACCAGCTGATTGAATGGCATACTTGGCTGTGTGGCCCGTCAAATGGAGGGAAAATTATGATGAACCAGTGGATTTAGGAGTGACAGTTTTTCAGACACAAGCATACATCAAAAGATCTATCAAGCAGTATATATATACATATATATCCATCTATCTATCTATCTATCTATCTATTTATCTATCTATCTATCTATCTATCTATCTATCTATCTATCTATCTATCTATCTATCTATCTATCTATCTCTCTCTCTATCTATCTATCTATCTATCTATCTATCTCTCTCTCTATCTATCTATCTATCTATCTATCTATCTATCTATCTATCTATCTATCTATCTATCTCTCTCTCTCTCTATCTCTCCATCTCTCTATCTATCTCTCTATCTATCTGTCTATCTATCTATCTATCTGTCTATCTATCTGTCTATCTATCTATCTATCTATCTATATCTATCTATCTATATCTATCTATCTATCTATCTATCTATCCATCTATCCATCTATCCATCTATCCATCTATCCATCTATCCATCTATCCATCTATCCATCTATCCATCTATCCATCTATCCATCTATCCATCTATCTATCTATCTATCTATCTATACATCTGTCTATCTACCAACCTGCCTACCTATCCATCTATCCATCTATCCATCTATCCATCTATCCATCTATCCATCTATCCATCTATCCATCTATCGATCTATCTACCTACGTATCTATGTATCTATGTATCAATGTATCTATATCTATCTATATCTATCTATATCTATCTATATCTATCTATATCTATCTATGTCTATTTATATCTATCCATATCTATCTATATCTATCTATAGCTATCTAGATCTATCTAGATCTATCTATATCTATCTATATCTATCTATATCTGTCTATATCTATCTATATCGATCTACATCTATCTATATCTATCTATATCTATCTACATCTATCTATATCTATCTATCTATATCTATCTATGTCTATCTATCTATCTATCTATCTATCTATCTATCTATCTATCTATCTATCTATATATCTATATCTATCTATCCATCTATCTATCTATCTATCAATCTGTCTATCCATCTCTCTATCTCTCTATCTTGCTATCTCCCTATCTCCCTATATCTCTATCTCTCTACCTATTATCTATCTACCTATCTTTCAATCTTTCTATCTATCTCTCTCCTATCTCTCTATCTCGCTATCTCTCTGTCTCTTGATTTCTCTATTTATCTATGTCTATCTCTCTATTTCTCTATCTAATTTAATCTAATCAATTTTCATTCTATCTTATCTTACCTTATCCCATCTTATCTTACCTGATCCTATCTTATCTTACCTTATCCAATCTTATCTTATCTATTCTCATCTATCTAATATAATCGATCTAATCTCATCTATCTAATCTCATCTATCTACTCTCATCATTCTCGCTATCTCCCTATCTCGCTATCTCTCTATTTCTCCTCTCTCTATTTCTCTATCTAATTTAGTCTAATCTACGCTAATCTACTCTAATCTACTCTAATCTTATCTAGTCTAATCTAATCTTATCTGTCTAATCTTCTCATCAATCTCATCAATCTCATCAATCTGATCTATCTCATCAATCTCATCAATCTCCTCTTTCTCATCTATCTCATCTATCTCATCTATCTCATCTATCTCATCTATCTCATCTATCTCATCTATCTCATCTATCTTATCTATCTTATCTATCTTAACTAGCTCATCTATCTCATCTATCTATCTCTCTATCTATCTATCTATCTACCTACCTATCTATCTATCTATCTATCTCGCTATGTGTCTATTTATCTGTCTATCTATCTGTCTATCTATCCATCTATCTATCCATCTATCTACATCTATCTACATCTATCTACATCTATCTACATCTATCTAGATCTATCTATATCTATATATATATATCTATCTATATCTATCTATATCTATCTATATCTATCTATATCTATCTAGATCTATCTACCCATCTATCTATCCATTTATCTATCCATCTATCTATCTGTCTATCTATCTGTAGTTACACATACATACATCATATATTGTACGTATAAGTATTTCCATACATACATATACGTACATGCGTAATTAGCGCTATTAAACATAAACATGTGGAGGGCCGATTTTCAGTTGCACGTGCCTTTGCTTTCCTGAAGAAGAAATTTCCCATTACTGGTTTCCATTCCATATCCAAATGGGAACAATTCAGAATTGTGATCTTGTTGCGTTTTGGGTGGATGCCTATCACATACAAGGTCTAAGGGCTGCGTAAGGGCTAGGTAGGGGCTATGAAAGGGCTATGTAATAAAGCTAAGCAATAAGGGCTATGTAATGTCAGGACCAATAAGTGATATACCGATATAGCCCAAAAAGATTGGTTATATGGTAAAGCGACTCCAGCTTAGGTCCCCGAAGTGGCCATTGAAAGAATGCAGACTTGCTTGAAGGAACATGTCAGTTCGGGAGACCGGTTTGAAGCTATGATTCCATGGGGAGCCAATGAGCTACGAATTGAATTTCCAAGCCATCTGATAGAATAACTTTTTTTTTGGTACAAAGAATCAAAACCTAAATCAACCCCTGTATTATAGTATTATATATGACTGTATTATAAAACTGCTGAAGGAATAGTGATTGCTGAAACCATCTTCCATATTGGGTCAACTATTCCCGGACGGCTTCGCTGCTGTGTGCCTACTTGGACGTTTCCCGCAACACCTGAGTGAGAAAAACAATGGCTGTTGACCACTATTTCGGGGTCAATGTACAACCCATGGTATCCATGTATTCATCCATACGTAGCTCAGAGCTCTAGCATCAATGGATTGGTGAACGGGAAAATTCGAACCGGAAACCCCAATCAATTTCATGGTAAAAACCATGATTTCCGGTTAAGATTTTCCCTTTAACCAATCCATTGATAGCTATGTCTCAAAAAAGTCTGGCTTCGGAAATTTGGGCCCTCTGCGCCAGGTCAAACTCAGTCCACCGCTCACGGCCACGCATGCGCCGCACTCACCGCCCACTCCGCCGCCGCCGCCGGTGAAGGAGGGGAGCCTCCCACGGCCACGGGGAAGTTCCATGAAGTGTTTGGGTTTTGGTGTCAAAAATGGCCAATTTATAGATGATTTAAAATGATTTTCCCATAGAAATTTTTCCAATAGCAAACTGTTAGTTTACCAGAGGATATCAAAAATGCTGATTTTTCAGGAAGATGATGATGAAGGGTTGAGAATGTTCGGTTCTCAGAGAGAGTAGCCCATTGGCATATATCATATTATATATATATATATCACTCTTTTGTAGGCCACACCATACTTCGTCCATTGGAGATCCAACATCCAGCAGCACGGCAGGAGCACAAGCAAGCGGTGCAGGAGCAAAGACCGGCCGAGGAAAAACCAGCGGTGCAAGAGGAAAAGCCAGCCGTGGAAGAAATATCTCCTGTGAAGGAAACATCTTCATCAGTGCAAGAGCACAAGGTTGAATTGCCTGAGACCAAGGTACGTCAACCGGATGGGGAGATGGGAATGTTTCAACATATCAATTCAGGCCGCAAGAGTGGCTGGTTCCAACAAAAAAGAGTTGTGCATGTCACTAGCGATTTGTAAATTGGGTTGAACTGTAAAATTGGTTGGTTTAAAACTAACCAAGATCTCGCATGACCAACTGATGGTTCCCTTTGGTACCACCACTTTCGAAGCATGTTCATCAATCATTCCATCCTCGGATTTTGTGGAGTGGGTTGGAAGCACCACTGTTTTGATTCAATCCAACAAAAGCTGGTAACGTTACAATTTTGTATTATATAAATTCCCCACACCTTTTAACCACCACCATCCAGTAACAAACATGATTTGCTTAACCGAGCTCCCCATTCGGTTGAACAAATTCCAATTTCTAATGTCGATCTAATTCAGGGATTTCCTGGCTAACCATGTTTGATTACCGGTGGGTAAACCACAAATTCATGGTCCATCGAAATAAATGTTCCAACAATCTCCAACATCCCTTTCCCCAACGTCCTGCTGGGGTCCAGTGTTAGGTGTTTTTTTTTGAATTTGGTACCTCAGAAACTATTTCTTTTTGATCGGCCGCTGTAGGGGAAAACGTCAAATAAGATGGTCGTTTCATGCAAGTTTGATATACAAGAAAAACACATGTATACAGTAGATGTTTATACTTAGATTGGTAAGTTCAATCACACTCCAGGCGCACCAAGACGCGTTTTAGAGAGAAATAATTGAGGCGCAACATGTTCACCTTGGCCGCTACTGAGGGGTGCAGTTGAGGTTATTTTCATAGATATACCTGCTGGTAGTCAAACATGGCAATGGAGAATCCCTATCAATAGAGGTTTCAATGGAAAACTCATTTATGAATGGCAGATTTTCCGTTGCCATATATTGCCGTGTTTGATTACCTGAGGGTAAGGGTGGTGATAACCTCCACAAGTATCCATAAGTTGGGACATCCCTATAATTACGCTAAAAAAGTAGAACTGCACCCCAAGGTATACCCTCATACATACTCAATAACTGGTCCAGAGAATATCTAATTTCCGCCACTCATTTTCCATGATTTTTGTTGATGATATTCTTGTTGTTGAGTATGAAGACCCAAACTTATTACCCCGCTCCCAAAGAACAGCCTTTTTGTGGGTCCATAATGGTAAGTCCACTGACTTGACACCAAACTTCCACCCAAACATACCTCAAAGATTGACAATTACTATTATTGTTCTTATATATGATTATTATTGTTATTATGTGTTTTGACTATGATCATCATTATCTGCTACATCAAATGACATTACCATATTTGCAACTGATTCTGATTGTATTAGACAACACTATAGATTGTGATTGCAATTGCAACAATGGTGGAATATCAACCATAGTTTCGAATAATAATTTCCCTCAATGATTGTAGCAATGATTCTCACAATGTGGGCCCCCAAAGTTATAGTTGATTTACAACCCCTACTAAGTATAGTTGTAAGGATCACAAACCCAACAGCTACCCCAGTTTTTTCAAACAACTTAGCCAACTATGGCGGCCCGAAACTCCGTGATTCCGTGGTTCAATCCCTATTTTTCGATGGCTAAGCCCAGCATTTTTCTTGCCCTGTGGATCCAGCCCCACTTCGAAGGTCCTTGGTTCCATACAATGTGGGGCCCCCGTTCGATAGCTAAGTTGGTGAACATAACTAGCTCAACTATGGTTTATGGTAGATATATCGAACTAGTTAATGGGGCTAAAATAACCAACTTATAACGTTTGGGGGCCCCACATTGTATGGAAACCATGGATTTTCCCATTGAATATGGGGGTTTCCTGTAAATTTTCCCTTAAACCAGTCCAATGATCCTTGGTTCCATAGGGATGGCATCGGTTCGTTGACTCCACCGGCTTCGCCCCGTGAACGCAGAACAAGAGAGGAAAATCCTGGGCTGACATACCACCCGAGGCACCAGATGATGCGCCGGAATGTTGAATCAGGTAAATGATACAATGTAATATCAGATAACATGATATGAATATAATATGATATAATATAATATAATAAAATATAACATAATATGATATAATATAGTATAATATAGAATAATTATAATATAATACAATATAATATAATAGTTGAATCAACATCGATGCTTATCCACGCTTAACCATGGTTAGGAACGGTAAATGATAATAGTGGCGAACATCGGATGATAGTGCCTTTTTTTTGATGATGTTATTCAAGATCATTCATGGGAGATCAACAGCTAGATGTGGGATATCCCACCGGAAGTTCAGTTGTTGTGAAGATTTTTCCAGCAGCAATCAGTGGGAGGTCAAAAAACCGTCTATGTAATCCCAATTTTAATGGGGAAGATGATGAACCAGAAGGAATTTTGGGCACCTGGTTTTCAAACAATTCTAGTAACTGCAATTTTCAGCCATTGAAACCAGCCCCACAATGATTAATTACAAGTTGCGGCCGTTTTGTTGCAAACCAAAAGCCACATTTCAGGCTTCTTATTTCTGGCAACATAGCCAGTTGGGATTTTTTCATGTCACCACTTGCTGGTTTCGCATCTTGTTTTCCCCAAGGATGCAAGGTGGCGTAATAGCTGGATGGTTTCGAATGGAAAATCCGAACAGAAAATGGATGATTTAGGGGTACCCCTGTGACTTTGGAAACCTGCATTTCCCCTATAAACCCACAAGTTAACCAAATAGCAAGTGCGTCAACTTGCTATCTTGGGGGCACAACCTTTTTTGAGCACATTTTTGAGATCTGTAGCCGGGCGGAATTACTCGTTGGGCTTTGCCGATTTGTACCCTTGCCTTGCTTCCAGCCCACAAGGCGTCAGCGACGTCTATAGGAGCTTCACCTGTCCATTTTTTTGGGCCCCCAATCATTTGACCATGTTCCTTTGTAAAGATCTATCACTGGAATATGGACAGGTAGACACCTGAGAATCGGGACTGGTAGGGTACTGTCAAACTTGGACTATTAGCCTCCTGAAAGCTGAGCTAGATATGGAAAACCCATTGTTTCCCGAGGACAATGATTTCCAAATGTTGGGTTTTCCATATCTATGTTAGATTTCAGGAGTGTAAACAATTTTTTCTCTTAACATCGCATCCTTAAACCAGGTACTTGCCAAATCCTTATTGCTTATTAGTAAGATTCTCATTTTTCCCAAGTTAATTCATAGCTGATTAAATCATATTGGTGGCATCACAGTTGCTGAAATCATACTCTCTGACTATTCAATCTAGCTATGGAAAATTGCCCATAGAATAGATGATTGATGATGATTTACCTATTCAAAATGGTGATTTTGCAGTTCGATACGTACCAAATAACCAGAGGGTAAGCACAATATACTCCATTAAATCTCATGAAAATCCATTCAATTCACTTAAATTCCCATTAAATCTCACTAAATGAGCATTTTCTCAACGCTTTATGATACGGCCGGCAGGGTACGCCTCCAAACTCGCCGCCACCGACCGCGAGCTTGACCGCGGGCTTGACCACGGGCTTGACCACGGGCTTGACCACCGGCTTAAAGCTCACGGTGCGCCAGGGGATTCTGGATCAGGATTTTGGAGTATTTAACCAGCACGCAACAACTAGGGCTTATGGTGATAATAATCTTTGGGGTTTTGAAATGGTTTTATGACTAATATATCTAGGGTTCATGATGATTGTAAGTATACTTCGATGGGCTTAAAGCAACATCAACAACTATATTATCTAATCTATAATGGGCACCACATTGTATGACAAGATGCCAGCCAGAGATTCCGCCATAATCCTTTAAAGCCGACCAGCCCCTCATCAAAAGCATTGAAACATAGTGAAAACAATGTGAAAACCGATGGAAATCTAGTCGAAAAGCCCGGGAAATGATGTGTAAATGGTGGATGTTCCGCATTTTTGTTTGATAAAAATACGGTAGTGCAAGCAAAATCAAGCATCAAACATGCGAGAATTCAATGGTTGGTGGGGATACACTGGGGGTCATGGAATGTAATGGGATATACAACTTAGTATGGAACCAACAAACACGAGATATTATCAGGCATACGATCAACATATTTTGTTAGGATCAAAGAATATTATCAGGATCAAACAATCTTATCAGGATCCAAAAAGCACATTCCTAGAAAGAAAGGCAGAAGGGAAGAAAGGAAGGAATTGACCAATTCCAGGAAAGGAGCAAAGGAAGGAATGAAGGAAGGAAGGCAGGAAGGCAAGAAGGCAGGAAACACTATGCCAAAATGAAGGGTTCGAGCTCCAGAATGCCATATATACCATGCCAAATGAAAGGTTCCAGGTCCAAAATTCTGCAAAAATCATGCAAAGTGTCAGGAAAGAAGGGGAAGAATCAGTTTGCGGTGTATTGATGTGTATTGTATCATCATTTTTCACCTGAGACTTACGGGTCATTTTAAGACAGACCCAGATCTTTCAGCTTGCACCTCCAACGAAACCCGACGACCTCGAACTTTGGGAACCACTTTCTCCAATCCCGAAACCCGGTGCAGTTTCACGAAGTGGAGATCTCTCCATCGTTTTTTCGGATGCCTTCCGCCCAGTGCCCTGGATCCTTCCAGGTGAAAAAAGAAGAGGCCTCCGAAGTGCTGAGTCCGCACATGTCGCCCAGCTTAGCGGGACCAGACAGTGGAGATCTTCATGGGGTGGGACTCCGTTGCCCCCCCTAATAGGCTACGGAAACCATGGTCTTGTGGGAACTTTACGCAGATTTGGGTAGGAAGTGTTGAGTGTTGGGGGGATGTTTTTTTGCCCCCAAAACTGGGGAGATGTTGTGAATTCATCTTGATTCTAGGCTCATCAGTGCTATGGTCAAACACGTTGAACTCGGGGTAAAACCAGGCATCAATGCTATGAAACTCACAGGGGGACACGAGTGAATTCACCTGTGGGATGGCTTGCAACCACCCACAGTTTAAGATCCGTTGGCAGCACGTCGAACGGTTATATGGCGACATGAACAAGTGTGATACAAGGATACAAGTTCCAAGGCCAGAACAAGAAACATACTGTGGATAGTTGCGAAATCCTGCAATGGTTAAAACTAAACCCTATGAATAATGGGATCCTGCACCTATCAATTGGTGCAGGATTTATCACCCCCCCATCATTCTGGAGAAGCCCACACCTTCCTGGTCAAATCTGCCAAACAAATCTTACAAAAAATCTCTCCATGTCATGTGTGTTGCTGAAATTTCTATGGAACTTCCCTTATTTTTGCTGAGTTGCCCGGAAAAAAATACTGGCGTCTCCATTTTTCGTGAGGCCGGACGGCGAGGAGAAGCTCGAGGAGGTGCAGCGCCGCCGGGGGGAAGTACCTGGACCTAGTGGTAGAGGTCAGAATGTCTGAAAGATAGGGTACCCATGGGGGTTTTGCCAAGGTGGATCCCGAAATCCATGGGTTTCAATACTCAAATTCGTCGATTGGATGATAAAATGGGTACCCCTCATTTTCGGACACCTCCCAATGGGTGCAGAAAAAGCTGATCATTTGGAGATAATTTCAGTACAATCCATTTTGCAAGATCAACTTGAGCCATGTGGCTTTGCCTAGAAGTGGGAATTTCATCGAACAGAACATGTTTTTCAGCAACAGCAAGGGGATATCCAGCTTGAGATCGGATAGCTGGGTTTGTCCGGTAATCGGAATTTTTCACGAGCAAACATGGCGATTGAAACGAGCTGAACGTGGGAAATTCACCAGCAGCCATACAGCTTGGGGATGTCAGCAGCAATGGATGAGGCCGCCTCAAAATGGCAGTCGACTGATGGGGAATCGATCGATGACCACGTATTTTTTTGAGTACCGGATTTTCCAGATGAACCCGTGTTGGCTGTCATGTCCTTAATCATTATAATAACGATAATGATAATTAATTACATATACTGTATATAGATATTCTAATATAGAATTATGATCATTATTAATAATAATATACTATATTAACATATTACCATTCATTTTTCTTTCTGAATAAGATTAGCGAGGAAGATTTGTGCCAGGATATCTTTACGGGCATGTCTTACGGCATATTCAGTGGGATGACGCTGTTTCTTATCAACCGCAGTATTGCCCACCGGTTAGTGCGTAGAGGCAAGTTCGAAGGTTTATTTCCAGTTTAGGATATATGACAATGTGCCCAGACGAGTGATGGATTGATCGACTCAACTGATTGATTGTTTGATTATGGAATATTATAGACAACTGCAGTTAGTCGACTGGACTGATAGCTTCATCGGTTCATTCAATTTCACTCCACTCGACTCGATGTGATTCCTGTAATGACTTGGCAATTGAACATACCTCATGGGGCAACTCAGCGCAAATAGCAACCTTCAAAAGAATGCAGACAAGGATTATAAGTATAATTATATCATATTTTATCATACCATATCCCAACTTGGAATGGCAATTTGAAGCTTCACATTGCCCTTTCCATCTTTGGGATTGTCATGATCGATCTTTTCCACCATGATTCCGTGACTGTCAAGGACACAGGCTTTGAAGTCCTGACTGGAAAGAAACGACCCAAAGTACAACCGGAGGCGGGCCCACCGCAACTACGGTAATTCCAACTGATGCAAGGTCCAAATATATGAATGGCTACACTCATGCAACCCCGTTTGGAAGATGATTGTCCTGCTGGATGAAGTAATTCTGGTCGCTTCGCGACGACAACCGCTCGCACCGGAGTATCAACTCCAATAAAACCGGAGGTTCAATAAAACTATGTATGTTCAATGTTGGGCCTTTCTAGGGCTCATGTTGGGCTCTATGTTGGGCTCTATGTTGGGCTGTGTTGGTGCCATGTTGGGCCCATGTTGGGCCTCAGTTGCGGCCATGTTGGGCCCATGTTGGGCCTATGTTGACGCATGTTGGGCCATGCTGGGCCCATGTTGGGCCCATGTTGGGCCCGTGTTGTGCCTATGTTGGGCCCATGTTGGGCCTATGTTGGGCCATGCTGAGCCCAAGTTTGGCAACTTAGCCGATTTCACGACCTCTTCAAAAACGTGGAAAAAACATGAAAAAACCCACGATTCTAGAGCCCCCCCAAGCCAAAGCTTAATAGCTACTGCAATTGCTTACGGATAACGCGTGCCAACAAAAAACGCCTCGGCACCTTCGGTGCGGGCGGATTTATGGGTTCATGTTGAATTGAAGGTTTTGTGAGAATAAATGTCAGAGATATAACATCCTGGTATGATATCGGGTTGTCTGAAAATTGCGGGGAAACCTCATTCCATCCGTAGGCTAAGAACATTGTTTTCTCCATAAAAAAATGGCCACAACTTGCGCCCATACCCCATTTTCAGACACACCCAACTTATTATAATTTTGGTTAATCATATCCCATCAATATACATCAATATACCCATCAATATCCCACTTATATCCTCATCATGTTGGTTTTGTACCCCCAGTATCCCTCTTCGTGGTGGCTATATCAGCATGAAATTGCTCAACATACCCTCTGGTAAACTACCAATTGCTATGGAAAATCACAAATTTTCATAGGTAAATCAACGAACTAAATGGCCATTTTCAATGGCTATGTACGAAATTACCAGAGGGTATGATGAAACTTCTTGTTTTTTTTCGGAACTGTCGCTCAGATCGATCATGATGAACTTTCGCCTTCACCAGTGGTTGGGGGGAATTAACTGTGTGCGATGAAAAACAAGCTGTGACAGCTGGGTCATTTACAAATCTATGGTTCAGACGAAAGTGCCATGATGAATACGAGAACCTAGTTTTTAACTGCTCTTGTGTGAATACATGATAATTAGTTACAATATGTTACAAGGAAATGAACATATATTTTCTGAATGATAGACTTCCGATTCAATTTCTCCCAGTCCTCTAATGTGGTAAACCCGATAGATCATTCCCATTTGGTCATCACATGTCAACACCATTTTTTTGATGGCTGGTATATTTACCATCCCCAAATGACCAAATGGTAGGTTTATGGCATTGGGTTGTCCACATTTTCTTGAGATTTTCGTCACATTGGGGACCTCAGTCGCTGTGCGCACAGGTTGTGACGGGTCCAGGCGCAGCATGGCGGAGCATAGCGGAGCTGGGAGCTGGCCATGTCGTGGTCTGGTAGAAGAAAAGACCTTATGATGACTTGGTCATGATATATGTATATATATATACATATATAAATGATACAATTATACATATTTATATTTATATATATATATTATATATATTATATATATATTATATATATATATATATTATATATTATATATATATATATCCGTGTAATATATTTCCCTCTATTTTTCGATTCAGGACAGCACATCCAGCACAGGGATGAGGGTCTCCTCAGTCTCCTCGTCGCGATGGAGTCGTCATGGCCAGGTGGGCGTGCAAAAGCACAGGAGGCCGTGGGAGCCACAGATGGTGTCTTTATGGTGATTTTTATGGTGGTTTTATGGTGATTTTACAGGGGATGAATGGAACATCACCATTGTCAAATATTGTGAAGAAGTAAACTAACATAGATGTGGTTTCTTAAGTCATGGTGGATCCCCAGTCGTCACCATGGGTTTCAGTAAGTCATCCAGTCATCCTGGGGAAGTGTTGATGGCGCTTTAGCATGGTTTGAGCTGCCAACATGCCAACACCTCAAGCTGGAAAGAGGATGACACATCCAGAGAAACTACCAATCCCTGTGTTTGGAACCCCCTCTGATTTATATGGGAGTTTCTGTTATTCATGGAGACATCCGAATAGCTGGATGGTTCATTACATGGACAATCCGAAAATAACATGGATGATGAAGGAATACCCCCATGAGTTAGGAAAGGAAATGTGAGACCAAATGCCAAATGATAAACTGTCACATGGTTCAGATGAAACGCCAGAAAGCATGCTATGGTGGGGATCACTTATAGCAACACCTTTCAGGATCTTTTTGCGGATTACTATATATAAAGACTCTATGATAACCATATAACTAATCTATACCCTGTGGTTATTTAACATAGCCATGGAAGCCATGGCCAATAGAAATAGATGATTTATGATGATTTACCCTCTGGTAAACCAACATAACTATGGAAAATCACAATTTTTAATGGGAAAATCCACTATAAATGGTGGTTTTCCATGGCAAGCTGTTCGTCATAACCAGAGGGGCTCCTTAATCCCCAACCCCCGGTCCACAGGAGCCAGTGGCAACGCCAGAGGTCCCGATACCGGCTTCCCCAGAAGGTGCCTGGGGATGAAAAAAAAGGACGCCCCAAAACCGTTGGAAAATGGTGATCTAACCCTTTGAAACATGTGGAGGTTTCCTAAAATAGGGGTACCTCCAAATCATCCATTTTAATAGGATTTTCCATTATAAACCATCCATTTTTGGGTACCCCCATTTTAAATGGGATTTATAGCTGATTGATCATAGCTAATTTGGTAAATTCACCAACTATGGTTTATGATACCTACAACTAACGGCCATAGTATTCTTCAAGTGAAACTAAACCAACAAACATGTCCCTGCAAAACCCACATTGTAGGGATTTCACCAAAGGAAAACTTGGGACATGAAACGGCAAGGGTCAGGATTTGCCCCACAAAACTTGAGGACGTGTTTCAATCAAATAGTTTTTGGCCGTAGGGAAACACAAGGAATTCACCAGCAATGAGGATTGAGGATTCAAGAGAAAGTATGATGGCAAGCCAGTAGGATTTGACAAAACCAGGAATCGAATCTGGCAAATGACGAAGAAACAGGGGGACACGTTTTCAACTTCAGATCTTGGCGGTTTCAACAACTGATTTTATGGCAACGAGGTGATATAGAGAAAGAACCATGCAAGGTGGTGCACCATACTTAGCTAAGTTGCTTTGTAGGTAGGTCCAGGTAGCTTAAGAACTTTTTATCCTAGATATATCAAAATTGGAGTCATGGGGGTTAGAAGCCAACAGACATTTCTGGGGGGCACCACCTTGTAAGGATCGGCCAGTGGTTGAAGATCGTGCCCGTGCCATCCTTGGGAGTCCGTCCCTGCGCTGACAGGTACCACTTTGAGCCCCAACAAGGCTGGGGGAATCGGCGCTGGGAATTTGGCCTCTCTTCATGCGACTTGTATTTCCCATTAAACTCACCTTTTTGCATCTTTTTGCCATGGAAGGCATGGCCCATTCAACCCATTTATTTCAATGATTAATCTCTTGAACATTGCAATACTCTATAGCTACATTAAATTACCACAGTAGCAGCAGGGGGAAATTGCAAAGAAGAGGCATGGCCTTCTTGACTCATCATTGCCATCACTATGTGCCATTATGTACCATGGTTAAAGCAATGGATTATACACCCATCTTCTTGGGGGATGGTCATTCATCCATTCGCAGTTGGGATCTAGATACTCATTTTCCAGGATTTCCACTGTGAGATGGATGGCCAATAGCAGTTTTTGACCATGGCCACCTGACCTATGTCAAGAAGAAGATCAACCGCTGGCAATTCCGGGTGGTCTGGATTGGTGGGTTGGATCTCACCCGGAACAGCGTCCCAAATTGGGTATTTTTTTCTTTGCAAAGCCATGGCTATTGTAGTTCTCTACGGCTTCCCCCATGTGACTAAGAAGCAACCATTCTTTTTTCAAAAACACACGCCTCAAAGTCTGAAATTCAGATACAGTAAACATCTGTGAAGTCTGGAAGTACCCTCCTATAGTTTGGCGGTTTGCTATGGAAAACGGTGCATTTTATTCGATGATGTACCTATTGAAGATGGTGGTTTCCCATAGCAACTTGTTAGTTTGTGGGTAGGATGTTCAAAAGCTGACTTTCTATACGTAATATGCAAAAAGTATCCTATATGATGTACCATCCCCCAACTAACATAGACCCTTAGATAAACCATCCAGAAGTAAAGACCAGGTACCATCTGCACCGTCGAGCCTATCGTGCGGGATCCCATTGACCCTGTGATCTACAGAACGAAACCATTGGATGTTTTTCTTTGGCAACATTCAGTTTAGAAACTGAATGAAACTTTAGTAGTTACAGAATGAAACTCAATGATAAACTAAGATGTGTTTCTTTGCTAAGTATTTTTCGATAGTTTTAGGTTTTTGCCAGAAAACCAACTGGAGTCTTTTGATCTTTGGGCGACGGAACTGGGGAGTAGTTCTGCTCTGCACTTCGAACGTTGGCTGGATCTATGGCTGGGTTGCAGTCCTAACAAAGTGCTGTGTTTATACATGTTTTTTTTTTTACACACAAATATGAGTTTCTATTGCATGATCTCTCTCTCTCTCCCTATAATCTTTAAATATACACAGTATATGCATCGTACTATCTATTTGACTCCACAAATCATGCCAGATTCCATATAAGTTCGCATTGCATGAGACATTTCCTGCAAAACACATAGTTCCCCAGTTGCCAGTAGATTCAGGAATTGCCTGCAGCTTTAGAAACATATCCAACAGCCATGGGTTCCTGTCAATCTTGAAACAAATAGATCGCTTCAACATCATGAGTGTTCATCAAACAGTACAGATTCAACAGCCATGGGTTTTGTCTACCCCTAAACCCAATGGATTCCATGATCATTGTCCCTATCGGCCAGGAGGATATACCCCATTTTCATATAACCCTTCCAATGGGCCTCCCCCCCACGTCCATTGGACGTCTCATCCGTAGCCGCCCGAGGCCTTTGGAAAAGGAAATCTTAAGATTGGAAAAGAAACAGCGAGAGGCGGGAGAAAACGAGTTCAACGACTTCCACGGTGAGGAAAGCACCAAGTATTAGATGACCATGATATATATATATATATATACACACATACGGATAACATAGTGCATCTTTTTTTAAATGATATAAGTATACACTAGTAACATATGTATGTATATTATCATGCATGCTGTTTTGTTGTCAGGATGGTCGAAAATCCTTCACAGCTCCCAGGGCCGCTAGAAACGCGCATTTTTCCCTAAGGTATTTTAGGGATTGTCTCAAGGATTAGAAGCCCGAAAATCCAACCCATAGCCCCACAATTTCTCAATGAACTGGGATTTTCTGATTCCTATTGGTGAGTTGATTCTCATCACGAAAAACGCGCATCTCCGGAGTGACCTCGGATCAAATTCGGAGGTGGAAAAGCTGAAGCAGCGACAAGCAGATGGCGAGGAGCATGGCAAGGGGGGATGCTCAGAGATGCTCAGGGATCACCATTACCCTCTGGTAAACCAACAGTTTGCTATTGAAAATGGCCATCGAAATCGTGGATTTTCCCATTAATAGCATGGTGATTTTCCAGTTCGCAAAGTGTTAGGCAATACCAGAGGGTAAAAAGCAGCAACCAATGGGGATATCATTCAGGGATCACTCAGGTCGAGTGAATTCCATTGGCGAGGAAACACTGCCCAATAGTGGTGTTGAAATAGTGGTGAAGCCCTCCAATTTCCCATTTTTGCTGATGACAATTTCCCTTCCTGGACAGGGCCATAGGTGTCCTTTTCCCATTGGTTGGTTCATGAATGGAGGGGTTATATAAGCGGTTAGCAGCCCCTTGGCAAGCAATAGTCAAATGAGGATGGATGGTATAGCAAACCATCTGTGTCTTTTTTTGCCACTGAAGATTGTGAAGAAACTTCGCATCTCAGATTCTCCGATTTCAGTGCTTTCCTGGTGCAAAAAGAGGCAGGGTTGAAAGGTCCGCACCCAGGGAAGGAGACGACCTGGCCTTTTCGAAACTGGCGGTTTCAATTCTTTCCAAGAAACATAGGATGTATAGCCAGAATGGGGATATAGCTCATCAAATAGCTCATCAAATGGGCATTTATAAACAACCACTATTTGGTGGTTGCAAACAAAAAACCCTTCATTTTCCATAGTTTTCCATCCCATCAGGACTGATCCCAACAAAAACCCAGTGGTTTTGCCGATACTCGACGCAGGAATTGGATCATCTCCAGCTCAAGAAGCTTTCGTGCAAAGATGAGATGATGTATCTTGGCGTGGGGAGTGCTGCCACCGTTTTTTTAGCACATATAGTTCTGTATCAAGTCATATCTGAATATCTAATGAAGATTGGAACATTCCAATATACCAATTTTATAGATATCCTCCGGCAATCAGTCACGTGGATAGCTGGAAAAGCACCCATTAACTTCGATGATTTTACCATCCATACATATTCAGATTCGTATAGATGCCCATTTTGGGAGTTCCCAGCTAGCCATGTTCGATGGAGGGTATCCTTTTGCTATCACAATGGGATATCCATGCACACCAACAGGACTGCGGGTTAACAACTGTGGTACAATCAACTATTATAATCAACCATAATCAACCAACAATCGACAATTATGGGATGTTATGGGGATGGATTATCAAATGAACAGCTCCACCCTATTATAGGTAAATGACAGCCGAGGAGAACTTGATCATGTTCCCATATGTCACCTCTTTATTTAGCTAATTTACCCCCCAAACGTATCTGGGGTGTTGGTAGCAACCCTGTTTCTTGGCTGTGAAACATCGGTTCATCCTCCGCAAGAATCATCGGCCGGGTCAGCCGGGTGGCCGGGTGAAGTTGCAAGCCTTGAAACCAGGTACCCTCTGGTAAACTAACATAACTATGGAAAATCACCATTTTTAATGGGAAAATCCATCATTTCTATGGCCATTTTCAATAGCAAACGAGGGTAGCCCAAACAACAGTTGCTGACAAGCGAAGCTGGCAACGGAACACTGTGACATCTCGTGGGATTCACCCTGGCTGCCGTTTTTACAACTACCATTTGGGGATGGGAAAACTAAGACCCATTGATCTATGGTGATGACGACTGGGGATCGTCTATGACATTGGGTTTACCACATTAGATCTCACTTATAGCCTATTTCATCTTAGTATAAGACATGTGCCAATCTTTCCAAAAAAAGACTTCTCGGGATTTCTCAAATCACGTCAGCTATCCCCGGCGTACAACCCTGGATGGCTGAGGCAAAAACTACAGGAACTAAACCTCAAGAAGGCGATGGTCATGATGGTCGATTGTCCTCGGGCCAGAGGGCGTCCCCACTGGTGTGGCTCCAATACGGGTAGAAACTCTAATTCTATGGGCCATGGGTTAAATAACTAGTAGGTAGGTTAGCTGTCTGAAAATCAAGGGCCTCGCCGGCTTGTTCGTGATCATCCAGGCACAAAATGTCAGCATTCGCCCAGAAAAATGGTTGACCCGCAGACAAAACTCACATTTTGCTGGGCTCATCAAGTCACCATCATGTCGAAAAATCCAAGTGAACTTCATTTGTTTGTGCATTTTGGAGGTATGGAACTGATTCACAAACGAATTGAGCATTCCATGATGCATAATCCCTGCAGCCGTGTTAGAACCGGACCGCGGGGAGACATAGTTTTACCCGAGGTGTGATGACATCTCCACCATTCCCAGCAAAAGCCAAGAAACTTGGAGTTGCGCAATTGAAGGTAAGCGTGGAGGTTTCCAACAGATATACATAGAAAACTCCATATCCCAACTAGTTGAAATTCCCTGCACTTTCCAAAAAGGGACGATGATGACTGGCCGCGCCAGGCTCTTGAAAGGGCTGGAGTGGAGGTGAACCAAACCGAGGCGCGTTGGTTGATAATGTTGATAGTTGACAGCTTTCCCTACTGAGGCTTAAGATATGTTATCTCAATCCCCGGTAAAAGAAAGGTAGGAAAAGTCTCAACAATTCACAACTCAGTTGGACTTCCAAACTCATGGGCCCATGACAAACGCGGGACCTGTTGGGGCCCGCAGGACCCGGACCTTTCACCAGCTATTGGCCATTTTTTCTGGCATACCCCAGGGAGGGATTTGTGCTATGTTTAGTAAGTTTAGTATGAAACATCCGCGAATGCAGCTACACAACCAGGACCCACCGAGATAGGTAACTTGGTTCATGAGTGCGTTAACTGGGATTGATGATGGATGTAACTGTGAGTCCCATTCGGTTATGAACCAACTTATAATTGGGGGGCTTATTCTATGGGTACAACATTTTGACCCATAACCATCGAATTTTGAGGTCATAGCAACAGTGGCTCAAACTCACACAACTTATTTCAGGAATGGTACCCTCTGGTGAACTAACAGTTTGCTATTGAAAATTGCCATTTATAGTGGATTTTCCCATCAAACATGGTGATTTTCCATAGCTATGTTAGTTTACCAGAGAGGGTAACTTTTTGTAGATTTGTAGGTTTCACATGTCACTGATGCTCTTCAAACCTGTACGATTGTGTGATACCCTAATTCCAATACTTGCATTGGTCGTTTCAAATTGATTTACCCTCTGGTAAACTAACATAGCTATGGAAAATCACCATGTTTGATGGGAAAATCCACTATAAATGGCAATTTTCAATAGCTATGTGAGTTCACCAGAGGGTACCTAAATCAATGCCGTTTCATCGAGATTGGACCGATCAGTGTCCAGAAGAATTGGAATAGTGAAGACTAAAAAAGCAATAGTTGGATGATCTTCGGACCTTCCAGAATCATTCCCATCCCCCCATTTTTCTCGACCATGACTGGAACCTTGGAAGACCACAGTTTCCTCCAAGTTGGGGATTCTCAGGGGGGGTCATGGCTAGCCCCTTCACGACGGTGCCCCCCAGATGGGCACAGGGAGGGGATTCTCCATGCAATTCTCCCAGTAGATCCCTTGATATTCCAGGTTGTAAGCATCCTTCTTGATTTATATCCCCAGCTTTGTTGCATTCATATCTTGATATATCTTTATAGCTTTGGTGCTTGAATCACCATAGAACGAAGCATTTCTCTTGGGACTGGGGATGAGAAAATGCGGTTTTTCGCTCTGAAAATGCGGGGGTTCCTCTCGGGTAAACATACAGAAAGATGTGGAAAACCCATGGGGAAACCCATTCGGAAAGTGATCTACAAATGGTGGATTTTCCACATTTATGTTAGTTTGCAGGCTGCTTAACCATGGGAGTTTGGGATAATTTGGGGATGTGAATTTGGAAAACCATGTTTTTTTTCTGGTGTACCACATTTTCAGACAAATCCTGTTTTGAGTTTGATCTACCTACTTGCCATGGTTTTGGAGAGTCGAACCAACAAACAGGCACCGCAAATGTACATCTCTCAGCCTGTTGCCTGCGTCTCCCGGTGCTTCAGAGATGTCCACCCAATAATACTTGGTTAGGATTTGTCCAGAAATTGTTGTAGTTTGTGGTTAACAATTCGGGGTTGGTTATTCGTTGAAGCGAATTGGTGGTTTATCAGATGCTAATGATTTAGTAAGATGGCGTATTGACCATCTACCATTTAGGTCAGTAACCAACTATTGGCCAAGAGTTGGATTGGCATGGTTCAAAAGTGTCGAGTATCCACCAATAGATTGCTAATTTATATACCGCATGTTCACCAATCAATTATTCATTAAGCCAAAATAGTAAAAAAACAAACATAAACTATCATAAACTGATTCAATCCTTCAATCCACGAACCTGTTGGTTGGTCTCATCCCTCTTAGAAACCATTGATATATATATATATCATATATATGTAATAATAAATATATATGTAATAATATATATATATATACACACAATAGTATAATATATATATATATGATATCACATATATATATATATACAATATATCATTGATACTATCATGTGGTTGGGAAACTCAAGCTCCAAAGATTGCTCCAGTGAAAAAGAAATGCCTTTCTTATCTCCGAAGGGCTCCCTTCCAACTAGTGCTACGCTCTCTACGAGTGGGATGCTCTCTACATCTATCTAGATCTATTTCCATCTATAGATTAGCCGGACTATAGGTTTTTAGATCTGAAATACCACATCTATCATCATCTATCCACATCTATAGCTTTTCATCTACATCTATTAGCCATGCTATCCGTCCTGGTTTTTCGAACTGAAATACCACAGAATATACCACTGATGAACCCATAGATTGGGATGATTTTCGATCCCCCCAGCAACAAAAAAGCCGCCAGCCGCCAGGGCCATGGAGGCAGTCCCGAACCTTGGGATTTGCCGAAGGTGCGGCTGTTGGAATGGCCTGGGAATGGCCGGATGCGATGGCTCCCGGCGTGTTTTTAAAGTGCCAATTTCATGATGATCACCAATTTCATCCAACGTTTTCATGGTCCGATACTATGAAATCTACAACGCTCATGGCAGATCTAAGTTTGAATGACTTTCGATGGTAAACTATGTTTGAAAAAACTATGAAGCAAAACGGTTCATAGAAAGGCTTTATGCAACACTGTGGTAGGTGACATCCCAGTTGATTTTTGGTGATATCCCAATTTATTGCAGGTACATACCCGTTAATGATTGGATTTATCCATGTGTCTCCATGATCAACACTTGGATTGTGTACTCATATTTTGGGATGGTTCTCAATCCATTTACTTGGGATTCACATACACATCATCTCAGGTTTCCCATTGTGGGATGGATGGCCATAAACAATGAATGCCAGAATAATATTGTCGGTTATATTAGCACATATATATATTATATATATGTATATATCATTATATTCCCATAATATGCCCATGACAGCCTAGAATTGTTGGTTCAATCCTTCATAAATTCCATGTATGCCATGGTTGAAAGATTATTTTTTCTCGGGGCCCCACATCAATCCCATTTCATAGGATTCCGCAAAGAATGGTTGTAGCAACCCCCCAAGAAGATAGAAAAGTTGGAAAATGTTGGAAACCTGGATATGTGACATACATATCATCGAAGCAACATCCTGGAACACTTTTCTAACTTCTTTGGGGTATGTATATATTATATATATATACATAGAAATCCCTACAATGAGGGGACCCGCAGTTATAGGTTTATAAGCCTCATGAACTCTAGTTGTAGGTATCATAATCCTCAAGTGTCCCAACCCATTACAGCAAGAAATCATAATTCCCATTCATATTTTCCCATCCCCAAATGGTAGGTGTTTTGTTGGGTTGCCCACATGAATTCCCTACTTGAAAGTGCAGTTCCAGTTATCAGTGGATAGCTGTGGTTCTAGTCTAGGGCTTATATCTCAACGCGGTTGAAATTCCCATGGTTATAGCAATGTGTAACTTCAACTGCACATATTATCTTTCATCCCACAAGTGGCGAGCCTCCACACATCTTAGTGTATTTTTTGACCCAATTACGATTCGTGGGGCCAGTTTACCCAGAGTGTATGGAATTCCACCATTTGTAGTTGCTTTTCCCATATATTTCCCGTATATCTACCCACATGAATTCCCTACAATGTGGGGCCCCCTATATAGCTAAGTTGGTGAACATAACTCCAATTTCACTATGGTTTATGGTACTTATAGCTATAGCAGCTATAGTTCAGGGGGTTTATAAAGCAACAAACACCACAGCTTGTGCCCACATTGTAGAGTAGGATTTATAGAGACTTGATAGTTGTGTTCCACAAATTCAGGGCTAAGATGGACACTTGTCATAAGTTATTACCATAGATGTAAAAAGTAGTGAGATAGATCAACAAATGCTACGGTGGATGGTTGCGAAATCCTACCGAAAGGATGGCTGAAACTGAAACCCTATAAATATCTATAACATTCTATAAATGATGGGATACACATGGATTTCTTCCATCTACTTACTTGTGCTTAGTAGGGAATGGGGGTTGCTGGGATGATAAAATTAATGGTTATTAGGACGGTCATGAACCCTCATTCCCTGCGTTCAGCACCAGTAAGTCTATCAACTGGTGCAGGATTTCGCAACCACAGTATGACCATGGAATGATGACCAGGTACCCGTGTCCATGCCTCAGCTCGGGACGCCGACGCTTGGCACCGCGCCCATGGGAAGGTGCGGTTGTTCCGTGAGTTCGTATGTTGTTTGGACGGTCCACGGGCGATTGAAAGATGGGGAAAATATGGGGAAATGACATGAAACGATGATTTTATTGGGGGGTGAACCCCAACAAAATCAGGATGTTTTAGGGGGAGATAGTGCACCAACAAAATCAAATTACTCTCCGGTAAGTAACAGTTTGCAAACTGGAATTTATCACTATTTTCAGAGGTAAATTATCGAACCAAATCGGCCACTTTCCATAGCTCTGTTAAATTGCCAGAGGGGGTGAATTTGTGCCGAACACCATGAAATTTGGTGCTAACATCATAAAACAAGGTGGTGCCTCCACACTTGTAAGTTGGTTGGTTTATACTTATACACCCAGTGAACTAGTTCGATATATATATATATATCAGAAACCCAACAGGTACGTTCGTCACAAAGCAGCTTTGCCAATGTTGGAGACACCTTGTAGATTCTGAATCCTGACATGGATATGGGATGATATGGGTAGGGTCAAGATGTCAGGTGTACGAGGGATTTGGTCAAGTTTTGGTACTAATTTTGCTCTTATTTGGGATACTGGATACTGGATATTGTATGATTTGTATACACATATCCTTTGGTAAACGCTATTGAAAATGGCCATAGAAATAATGGATTTTCCCATTAAAGCTATGGTGATTTTCCATAGCTATGTTAGGAAATACCAGAGGGTACATGTACATACACAGGTGAGATGGGGATGGATGAAGTCCAAACAGAAATGGGGATGTTCATCCATCACTGGGAGATTTTTTTATTGGATGCGACTGGATCCAGGCTTTCTTTTCTTGCAGGGTATCCAAGATTACCCTCCGGTAATCAAACGTAGCAATTGGAAATCCCCTATAAATGGAGGTCTTAATGGGAAAATCATCTAGAAAGAGTGGATTTTCCATTGCCACGTTAGATTACTGGAGGGTATCCATATATATATATATATATGTATATACCCTTTGGTTATTTAACAAAGCCATGGAAAATGGCCCGTTTATAGATGATTTCTGATGATATACCTATCATAAATGGTGAATTTCCATGGCTATGTTAAGTAACCATAGGGTATAAATTCTATGTATATATGGTGCAGCGTCGGACGGCACCCCCCCCCCCTGGGGGGGGGGGGGGGGGGGCCCCCCCCCCCCCCCCCCCCCGGGGGGGGGGGGGTGCCGTCCGACGCTGCACCATATATGGTCCCACCTAAGACGCTTCCACCCCGGACCTCGGAGGCTTCCTGCAGCGTTCCTCGCTGGCGCTGCTGCGTGCAACGCCCCGTGGCTCCGGCCGCGCGGCCGCGGTGAGCTCGGCGCTGCAGGTGCTCCGCGCGGGGGCGGCCAGCGAGGCACAGAGGGCGCTGATTCAACGGCTGGAAATGATGCAACAGGTGGGTAGGGACCGAAATCCAGTGAAACTTTGTGACTTTTTGAGTGTCTTAAGAGATTTTTAAGCATTGAAAGATCAGGCTACAATGATGATATATAGCTGTATAACTATAACTGATATCATTGAGGAAGGATGGTTGGTTGATGGGTGATGGTTTATTAATGTTCCTGAGGTTATTAAGAATGGAGATATGATATGATATAATCCCGAGATGATGGTTGATGTTTAGTTGTTGAGTTGCACTACCTTGTTTGTTGGAGATATTTTCTGGGACCCCCTATCAACCAGCTCAGGTGGATTCGGAGATGAAGCGCAATGAAACCCTGCAAGGGGTGAAAGATGTGCCATGGAAGCAGCAGTTACCGGAAATTTGATGTTTGTTGATTTCTCCATCTTTAAGCACTCTCAGAAGCAGTGCCATGTTGAGGGGTCTTTAGGTGCTCCAGAAGTATCTGACCAACCTCGAGTCCGAGCGCGCCAATGAGATCGAGCACGAAGCCTTTTGCACCAGGGAGTTAGCCTCCAACAACCGAACCAAAAAGCAGAAGACGGCCAAGGTGGAAAGTCTCACAGCTGCTCGGCGGGCTTGGCAGGTGGGTGGTGTAACCTGGTGAGGGTGTAATGGAGGCGTGTTGTCCTGCTCCAATTCTCAGATCTGACGTGTGAAACATGGACAGTTGTTGCTTCACTGAACTCCTGGGAGAAAGATGGAGAAATGTTAATTCCAGGTGCCTTTTTGGTAGGCAAAACTGGTGAAAAAGTATGAACCTAACCTTGGGCTAAGGTGGTCTTTTGGCACCGGGAAACAACTTGAGCTTTGGGCGGTTTTAATGCTCTGTTGTCTTTTGCGGTTGGCCACTGCAGGCTGAGATTGATCAACTTGAGTCCTCCATCGCGAAACTATCAGAGGACATCGCAGACCTCTCTTCACAAATCACGAAACTCAGCAACTTGACGCATCCAGCGCTGGGAGGTAATGACATTTCCTGATACCCCTATCAAAGAAACCGCAGCTCTGATGCAGAGATTTAGTTGAGATTCTGACCTACCTAAGTTAGATTAATTTCGATCATATTGCAATGCCTACATTGGCACTGCATAGAATTTTGACATGACACCTTTCCTGTCCTGGCGACTCAGGCAGTGCTTTGTCCGAAGCGACCAAGTTGCGCGGAGATGAAAAGGCCAAAAACAGCAAGACCATTGCGGAGTCACAGGCGGCACAGGAGGCCGTCACAGAGGCCTGGCGGCTGGGAACCTGGCGGGCTCGGAGAGGGACTCATCTCTGTGCAACACCGGCAACCTTGAAGCCCTGGTTGATGATTCCAATGGTATATACATTGTGATATACGGTATTTGTACATTTATACACACATACCATATCATACCATATATTCAAACAAACATTGCATATGTATATATATATATATACAATACACTCTTATGTACCCATCTCTATGTTAAGACGTTGAATGTGTCCAACGCTTTCACTGCGCGCATGTGCAGCAGCCGGAGGCCATCAACCTGCTGCAGGAGGCGTTCGAGAAAACCGCTGCCATTTCGCTGCTGCAAATTGGCTCCAAGACAGGCACCGTGATCGAAGCCTTGGATTTGGTCACTGAACAGATCACCATAGACATATGTATATGTATATATATATATATGTATATATATATATACATACACACCAAGCATCAAGCATCAACCATGCAAGCAATATACCATAAATATAAAGGACCATACATCTACATACTATACATTTACTGAATACGTTGCCCGCTACCGCGCCAGGCGTGGTGACTCTACTGGAGACGGTCCTGGGAGACTTCTCGAGGCTCGAGGCGGAGACCAAGGCGCAGGAACTGGCTGCAGACAAGGAGAGGCCGAATCCCAGGGATTTCCAGGGCAAGAACCATTGATTTCAATGGGAATGGGACTTGATGGGGATTTTGCCATGGAAAACTGGATTCTACTACGAAAGGAATTATAGCTTTTTTTTTAAACATGTATTTTTGATTTAGCCATTAAAATGGAGATTTCATAGAATGATTTTGTAATGAAGATGGTTGTTCTCGTTGCTTTTTGTCTGGGATATCGAGTATCATTTGGATATTATGGGAGTTTTCCACGAACAATATTATGGGCAAACAAATTGATGGGGATATATTGGAAGTTTTTCACCAAACATGAACACAGTAGCATATCTTAAGTATGATTTTGATGGGATATCCCCATGTTTTGCAGCTGCTGGCCAATATTTCCCAGCTGCGCAATCATTGGAGATATTGAGAAATCTGGACGAACGGCCCCTGAAGGAGTTCAAGGCCTTCAAAACGGACTCCAACATGGACAAGGCGTGGCTCCTTTGGTGAGAAAACCAAGGTATCCCACTGGACATGAGATGATGAACTAAAACCAGGAATGAGAGATTTCACAAAGGTCATGAGTATTTCATTTGGGGATGGGGTACGTGGTTGGGTATTTGCTACCTCAAAACCAGAGTGGATTTTCAGAAGGATCGAAATAAATGAGTTGGACGCTCACATGAGATTTCACCAGCGCTCTTGTAGGGAATTTCATCAACAATGGGGCAGTGGGATGGTTTATGGATTGGGGATGGGTCGAGTGCTTGGGAATCGCAAACATGAGACTTCTAGAGATGACCAGTTCATTTTTGGTTTCCATGAGCTAAATGTTGACCCAGCACTGGTCTGGCACAACTAGAATCAAAAGGTTGGGACTTGGGGCAAGCCCAAAATTTGGTTGCTCATCCCAACATGACCGCAATCCTGGCAATATTTGATTTAAACTTCACGGTAGCAGCTCTTGGTTTTGACCCCGAGCCATTCACAGCTTTCGTGGCCAGCGTGCTACCCCTGCACACCTCGCTTAGTTTAACGCAAATATACTGTAACTAGGTTTTCTGTCATCGTGTGCGCACACACACACACACATATATATATATATGTACATGTTTGTTGGGGATTAGACACCCACAAACACAACACACTTATAGCTGAGCACAGCTTTCATGGCCAGGCCAGCAAACAGAGCGATGCGCAGCATTTCTCGGAGGAGAAAACAGAGGCGAGTAAAGCCTTGGCTCAGAAGAAGGCGGACTTGGCATCATCAAAGACCGAGTTCCTGGGATCTTTTTCACCGGATGTTTTGTTGTTTGGAAGATGGGGTTTCTTAAGACGGGGGATCCCCAAGTCACCATGGGTTTCAATACTAATTTTTTAGGAAACCACCATTTACAGGGATGCATTGAACAATATTGAAACCATGGTGATTCTGATGCAATCTCGGGTTTCCTCAGAAAAATCCCTTGCAATGGATCTGGGACTTGTGATTGAAGTGGAGGTTCAAGGACCTGGTAGTATATATAGCCCACAAAAGATGGCCTTGCAAGACAACATGACCATGGCGCGGCTGGGCGCTTGAGTGGTCCCAGGTTGACCTCCGCGGAGCAGTACTTCAAAGAGCTCTCCAACCAGTGCCTGTCTTCGGAATCCGATGCTGCCAAGGAGAAAGCTCATCGCGAAGAAGAGATCCAGAACCTCAAGACTGCCCTGAAAGAACTGGAAGAGTAGATAGTAAATAACTATCTAAATAGATATCAATAGGGCCCGAGTTGGCCGGGCTGTTTCCCCAATCCCCTGCTCAATGGTGGAAGGAACTATGCAAAGTCATAAACCATTTGATGCCCTCAAAATTGGGCAGAGGATCTCCTGGTGATAGTGAGACCCAGAGTTTGTGGAACCGCTTCACTGATGACCAAAAAAGGTGGAGGAAGACGTGCTTGGAAGTTGGCAGGCTGTCCGGGAAGTATGGATATTGCTACATCAACTGCCAAAGACGATGTACTGTACATCAATACTCAGTGAGTCTTGCTCAAAAAATTGGAGTACCTGCAGTGCATGCAGTTGCCCCAAAGCCATTGGTTTCCCCATTAAAGACGACATTTTGTTTTGATGATTTTGGAGTCCCCCATTTGAAGGGCCTCCCAAAATGCGGGTTCTGCAGCTTCGGTAGCCCAAGCAGTTAGAGACTGCAGAAAGCCTGCAATACCAACAGCGATACTTGCAGAATCCAATCTTCTTCTTGCAATCTTGTTGCCTCTACCGTGAGGAAGACAAAGCACCTGAAACTCACTCGAGGGGTGAACAAGAATGAACTGCTTGTCTATGTGTTGGACAGCAAAGATCTCAAAAAACACGAATGTTTGATGTTTGATTTGGGAATTTGCATTTCTAGACCCCAAACAGCCAGCCAGATCATCCCATACATAACAGCCCCAACAGCCAGCGCATGTGGCGCCATGGCGGATCGAGATGCCTTGCCATTTCCACTGGCTGCAGGATATACCACCCTGGCCCTGAACGGAGCCAAAGGGGGAGCCACGAAATATCTGTGCTTGCAATACTTGAACTATGCTCGCTGGACCTCCCAGCAATTCAGCTGCAACCTCCCCAGATCGTCGGAAGCTCAGAGGAGCAAAGGCCGACTGCAGAGTATTGCGACTCTGAAGCTATTCCAGTTTCATGGATACCGTTTCGGGATGGTTCAATCCTCATTGTTGTTGCTTAATATTCCAGTTTTAAGTGTATGTATGTGTGTATATATATACATATATATATATATACATATACAAATGCATTGCATATCTAGACACACTGCACATATACACACACACATGTTTATTAGATGTTTCAATCCCATGCGATCAAATCCCCCAAACAGGCCATATCTTGCAGAGTCTGAGGTTGCAGATCATGACCAGCCTCCACCTCAAGTCACCATCGGGACGCTGGACACCGCTGGGTTTTCTCAAGTTTTGGAGCCCTGCGGCAGCTCGGCGCGACGCGCTGAACCTGAGACCTCCCACAAAAATGGGTCACAATGGATACGTTTGTAATATATGTATATATATATATATGGATATATGTATATGTATATATACATATATGTATATACATATATACGTACAATGTAATATATATATTACACATGTTCGTACATATACACATACCATGGGGAGTCAACTCTGAACAAATATGGACTTAAGGAATGACCAATGAATGATATGAGTTTGTGCAGAAATGGTGGATTTAGCAACCAATTTAATCCAATTTATACATAGCAAGTTGAATGGGGTAACGCTGGGGGAAATGATGACAAAAGATGTTCTTTCGGGGTACCCTATTTTCAGACAACTCTCATATCGTATGATGCGTGTTTAGAACTGAGTCAATGAAATGCTTCATTTTTGATGTGTTTCCTCTCGATCTCATTAGTCAACATGAGATGCACAGCGTGACAAAAGACTTGATTTTGTCACGTTGCCGTGCTTGAGAGTGTCAGGTCACTTTGCTGAATGAGACCGTTCATTGGGGCATGAAGGCAGCTGTCGAATGTGATCGCCTCCAATCATTGCTGCCGCATGTTCCAGGATGACTCAAACATAAATTTTGGTTGGTTGCCAGGTTGCCAAATCTATACAAGTATGTCCCTGGCACCACACACCCAATTATAACACAGAATGATGAATGATATATGATAGTACATATCATACAACAGACTATAATAGATACGTATCCGTCTCAATCTATATCTATTTATCATCCATTTATCTATATCTAAATCTATGTGTGATATTTGTAGATCATAAGATTTGATCTTCATAAACATCGCCCGCCAGGTGCCGCTGGCCATGGCGCTCTACCAGGAGCTGCGGGCGCCCTTGGGCGGCCACGGCGGCTTGGCGCTGGCCGTGGCGCTGTCCACGGCGGGGGAGGTGGCCATGACCGGATGGAGCGAACGCTTCGGGGTGCACATGGGTGCCATGGCCTGGAGATGGGAAGATTTATGGGACATGAAGTGGATACCCTCTGGTAAACTAACATAGCTATGGAAAATCACCAGCTATTTAAAAGGGAAAATATCCACTAGTTCTATGGTCATTTTCAATAGCTACGTTTAATTACCAGAGGGTATGTCCATTTATCTTTACATCCCCATATGGCTCATATGGTAGATTTAACGACATTTATAAATAGAACTACATGGGAATGATAACAGATGAATGATCATGATTTACAATCATGGTATTGGATAATGATTCTTTAGATGAAAAGTGATGCATTGATAGAGATAAAAAAAGGGTTAAGAACGGACAGACATGGGTAACCATGAATACAGTAAACTATGGTGAATTATGGATAAGAGTGGATAGTAATGGGTATGGAGATGGATATGTTTGACGTGTTGTGATAAACCCAATGAGTGAACATGAATTGGGTACGGGAGAGGCTGTCGTTACGAACATAGATGTACACCTTGGGGTGGTTCGGGATTGATAGAGGATGTGGTACAGCCAATGAAGAAACTCTAGTTGGGTATGGGATATGTATGTATTAAAATTGCAATATATATACATGGTATTATCAGGAGATGTTGTTCATAACCCCAGTACAGTTTATTGATTGTTGGGTATGGTTTGTGGGTTATTCACTGATATGTCGGGACTGGATGGATGGACATCCATGGGTTTTGGGTATGGTACTTGCAAAATACAGAGGCTGGAGTGGCAGGATTTGCTGAAGAATTTATTTGCGTTTCCCTTTTCCCATTTTTTCTTTTCACATTGGGTTGCAATGTGTTCAAGCCCTCTCGTAAATCGTTTGCGGTGAACGTGCAAAGGCTTTGGTCAAGGTTCTTTCGCTGCAGCTTACACTAGTGGCAAGATTTGGGTCCTCGGGAGTTTTCACTATTGCATGGCACCCTGCGGAATCTTGCTGTTCTGAATGCTTGTGGAGCAACAACTTCATGGTCACCAGAAGTCTTTCCTTCCAGATACAGTGCAATTACCTTGAGACACCTTGCACCGAAAGCACTGGAGGTCTTAAGCAGATCACATCCTACCGGGACTCCTTTGAAATCGCCAGACAGGCACTGTTTGGAGACCTGCGAAGACAATAGACCTTCAGCAGGATTTGGACAAGCGTAATCTTTCATCAATGGATGTTGAGGGATAGATTCCATAGCAGCCACCCGCTATATGCCATGAGTCATGACCACGACCCCCATCATTCTCCATTTGCAATACAACATATGGGTGATATACCTCAATGATAGCCGTTTAATAGGGATAATGATCATTAACCATTGGGTTTAGAGGTACACTATTTTCAGACAAAGCCATATACAACTTCCGACCAGGCTCGAGGTAACGCTCTCTTCGGTGCCTGGGCTGGTGCTGGCGGCCTTTGGGTTCCCTGGCTTTGAAGCTCCACAGGGTCAGCGGCTGGTCAAACGTTGCCTCGGAACTTGGGACGTGTTGGCTTCGATTTTTTTGGAGCTTCACTAGACTTCTTGCAAGTTGTAGGTGTGTGGGGATGTTCTTCTGAGAAAGCATCCAATCCATACAGTAAAAGCTATGATTCATCACTTGCTTCTGTTTAAATCTTTCCTGTTGAATCATCTTTCAGATCACGGAGTGAGGTTCGGAACTTCTCATGGAACTTGACATTCTTTGAATGGAAGCGCCTCCTGCACAATGCGGTGGATAAGACGCCCGAGAATGCGCCCGAGTGGTTTAAAACGCACCTGGATTGGCTGCGAAGTCCGGACACCCAGAGGAGACATAAAACGCTGGGCCCCTGATACCACCGGATGTTGGGTTAGAAGTATCCCGAGACTGGAGTTGGTTGCGTTGCTTTTGCAATCGGATTTGAAGTTTAAGAGAAGTGGTGGGAGGCGGGTATCAAGCATTCGCTTTCGCCTGAGATTTGAGCACCTTGCATGGCTCAAACGTTCTTTCATGTGTATGCCCCCCTCAGCGAGATTCCCATCCCAGACACTGGAAATCAATATTTGGGACATCCCAAAAATACATTAGGCAGTCATTTTCTCTATTGTAATTTGTTATATTGGGATATAGTGGGGGTGTCCCTCATTTTCAGACCCACCCATACTTACAACCTGGTTCAAAGTTTGATTTAAGCTATTTGGGGATTTTGTTTTGCACCTGAGCCACAGGTTTGGAGAAGAAGAACCAAGCCAATGTCTTGACCTTTGAGGCAGCCACACTTGGCACCTTTGCAGCATTCCACTGCTTTCAGAAATGGAAAAAATGGACCTGAAGATGGCAACAGTCCTTTCTTGGCACCGGCACCATTTGTCCAGAATTTATTTTTCGGATGTGCACACAATTATACGTTTACATAGGTGCCTACGCACACAATTCATAGCATGGCATAGCATAGCATGGCATGGCATATCCTTCCGTGGCATGGCATGTCATGGCATAGTATGGCATACCGTAGCATAGCATAGGGTAGCATAAGGTAGAATAGCGCAGCAGAGCACATTTTGCATAACATAGCATAATATAGGATGACATAAGGATGAATGTGCTACATCACATCGCAGCACATCAGATACATTGACAATTTGGGCCAGCAATTTTCAGTTCTGAGCGGAAACCTTCGCCGCTGTCGCTGTGAGGCACCTACCTCACTTTCTTTAACATGGCAGGGGACAATATCAAGACAAAGATGCAGGCGGCTCGGCTGTTTCCACCATCATCTTCGCGGAAGAATACTGTGACTAGAAAATTAAAACCATTTTGCTGTTTAAGATTTGCAACACACCTGAAACAGACGAATCGCACCCGGTGGTACGATTTGCCAGGTTGACCCTGAGCGATATCCCAGTTTTCGAGCCACGGCCTACGAGATCTGGTCTCAACATGGCTTGGTGGGATTTACACGGGGGAGTCTTTTCAAAGGTATTTACCTGATCCTAGGCTCCACTTTGGCCATAGGCATCCAAGAAAGGCTTACCGAAATCATGGCAGCTCTGCTGCGTTAGCTTTTCTTGCCTTTGGGAATGGGTGTCTGGGTGCTTTAAAAACCTTGAGCTATCTCTTCAGGAACACCCAGTCCTACCCTTTGCGTCTCACCCGTAGCTTTCAGTGTTTTCCAAGCGGTTGAGAGTTACGGCACTGGGCCCTCGCCCTGGTCCTCTCGATTCTCGGACAATGCTCAGCCTACCTGGACCATTGGTGCAAAGTTGCCAGTTTTCCACCAGCCCCCACCAGCGCTGATGGCTTGATAAAAGTGCCATCATTGGTCACTATCACGTCCTGCAGCTAATGCCTCATTCTTGCAGAATCTGGTCATGTTGGAAATAGTGCTGAGTCATATTTTCTTTTCTTGGTGTGTTCCAAACTTATCTCATCTTGCTTATTCATAGCGGCAGACGCACTAGAGAACATGCTGGTGACAGCAGGCAGGTCGATTTCCTGAGGTGCAACACTGCAAGTCAACTGCCAAACGAACTCACCTCTATCCTTGGAGGTTTGCTCGAATTTGTTGCCTTGTGATCTTGCAGCTCGAGAGAGAGTTCCAGACCAGCTAGACCTTCTCAGCTATTTCAAGCGGTGACATTTGTCTAACAACAACATTTTAGAATTTTTGAGTCTGCAGGGCCCTGTGTGGACTTGTGCAAGCATTAACTACACCCCGTGAAGTGCTTTTACCCTGTTCACCTCCTGAGTGCTAAGTAGCCCACGTAAGTTGATAGAGGTCACTTCGTTTCAATGCAACTGTTTAGAAGGGTAACCCCTTGACTAGCGCAGTATTTTGTAATCAATCGGTTTTCAGGAAACACAACTCACCCTGATGGCTGTGCGACCGGCCAAACCGGGATTGATGTGATTTGGCACACCTCTTTGTGCCCATGTCTTACGCTGGGCAGGCTGGGACGTGAATTTGAGTCTCTGGCGAAGGGTTCGTTCATTGTGAAAAGAGGACAATGGGGGGAACCACCAGTTTCACAGTGGGTACCCTCCGGTAAACTAACATAGCTATGGAAAATCATCATTTTTAATGGGAAAATCCACTATCAATGGCCATTTTCAATAGCTATATTAGTTTACCAGAGGGTAACTGGTTGTTGGTTTGAACTATGTCTTATTTCCACATTTTTCCATCCTGGGAGGATGATCCCAACCCATTTTGCTGGGGTGGTTGAGCAGGGTGGATCCAAGCATGAGGCTTCCCCCACCGCTACATAAATCACCAAGGACATGATCCAACGAAATGGTGGGAAGTGGAATCACCATATATGGATCACCAATCATTGTTCCATAAAACAGCTGTTTCCATCACATTTCCCAACTTTGTTGGAAGCTGAATGACCGGAGATCGCCAGGCGTCGGCTTCGTCACGTTCGAGGTGTGGCCAGCTTTGCAGTTAAACACGACCAAAATATCCAGGTTTGACCTTTTCTTCGAAACCTTCCAATCTTCTCTTTTCAAGTTGACCGCACAAACACGCAAGCGGTGTCGGGAATATGTGTTCGAAGTCACCTGCCAAAGAAAGTTAAACCCTTCTGTTTCAAAACTGCTCCGGAATCTATACATGTCACTTATACTTATGTATGTGAATGTGTACATACATACATATATATATATATATATATCTATGTATATATATATATATATACACACACATGAGCTAGTTTCCACAATCTCAACTGGTCCTGCCAAGCGAGCTCCTTTTTCGAAAGGTCGAGGGATGGCGATTCCGTCTACGTCCAAGACTCCATGTTTGTCTCCGAGGCATTTTGGCTCCAAGTTGCAGGTCGACTTTGGAATACACATGGGGATATAATGAGATACCCACATAACAAATGATAATCAGGGTCTATTCAGTCCATTCAGGGTTTCTTTACCAGCAACAGCATATACCATCGCGTTAATACCACAATTATTGAGGTCACCGAACTGGAGGGGGTTGGTTGAATCCCCATGATAGAAAGCCTTACCACACGAGTGTTGGGATAAGAATTTTGATGCCCGTTTGCATGGGCGTTTCATGCGAGGCTGTGAAGAGGATCCAGCAGTGCACTGCTGAAATCCGGAAAGAGGCAGACTTTGGAGTTGGTCGACGGACGACGAAAGCTCTAGCAGCAGTACATGCAAAAGCAGTGAGAATAGATGGAACTGAACTTTACATATTTCTTTCACTGTGAGACTGATCATGTTGTTCCGAAAAATGATGGAAGGCCAACCTCTTGGCACCTTCAACTTCTGCCGCATCGCGAAAGAAGGCAGGGGACGAAGTCTGCCCATACTTGCTTCAAGTGGGTGTTTCATATCCCGAAATGGTGAATTTCATGGGGAAGGTGATGATGAACTAGTAGATTTCGGAAATTCAGGGGCTTTCCCTTAAATCTTCGGAGAAATATCCCCATAGTTTACGGTAAACTTTTGATCCAGCATGGACGCAGTTGATGCAGGTGGAAGCGACCCTTCACACTGGGAACCAGGCTGTGCAGGACGCCAAACGGCGGCTGGAGAAGGCGGGCAAGGTGCTGATGTCTGCGCTGATAGATCATTTTAGCCATGGGATATCATACCAGTTGACAATAGTATGATGCCTTGAAGGATTTTCACACCTTTTCTTTGATTTGACCATAGATGATGATCAATGGATAGGATAGAGCCCAGTGAAAGAACCCAGAAATTGACAAATCCGGGATTGACATGCTGTTTGTTGAGCTTTTTGTTCACGTTTGTGTCTGCAAAAGAACCATCAAGACTGCCTCAAGAGTTTCAGTTTTCCTGGAATCGGTCAATGGGAAGAATTACAAGAAGCACCCATATTTAGATGGCAATCCTGGAGATTTCCCCTGAACCCAATCCATCGGTATTTTACTTTCCAAACTGTCAAGAATCAATGTGAGTTGGCTTCCAACTGATACCTTTGTTGAAACCACCTGGCCGCGGCTGTCGCCAGCTTAGCTACAACGGTGGGGATACCTTCGGCGAGCAGAGGAATCGCAGCTTGATGCAGCAAAAACTCAGTGTCTTGGCAGTGAAGTTTGGTAGATACCACCTCTGAATTTCAATCTGAACCCTTCCCAACAATTGTTTGGAAGATCCTATTCCTACCAGAAATATCCGGAAACAGTATAGTGCTATATATATGTACATTTGGATAGGTGGGATTGCTGCTGTCTCAAAGCTGTCTTATCTTTCTGCGTGTTGACGACTCATAAGTCGTGGAGGGAGATCTGCGAAGACATTTGCCTTTGCCTTTCAGGAGAAGGAGAACATCCACCCGCAATCCTAACAGTCCACAGGATTCTTTCCCAGAGGGGATCATTTGAGAGGATCCATGTCCATGACATTGCTCCTTTGGCAGATACTCTTCGCCTCTTCAAGCTTTCTGCACGCTGAGGTGAAAACTTGACGAAAGGTATTCGTGATCTTCAGGCGAAGGGGGACTTGGGCACACACACACAATTCTGTTGGGTTTGGAGTTTGGATGGATCTCTCTGAATCCAGGACCCACTTTCGATGACCATGGCAACCTCCACCAACCTTATCCTCATTCTCTTCTTCATGATGTGATCCTGGAGTCTGAGTGGGTTTAAGCGAAGCTTTGAAGGGTTCACCCTCAAATTTGATGGCAAGAACCCTTGGATCTCCTGTAAAAATTCCCCAAATCATCCAAAGTCAACGAATCCGTGGATGCCTTTTTTTGAAGGTTCGGAAAACTCGGCTAGCCCAAAAAGATGGGTTTTCCCCTAAGGGTGTGTCTGCAAATGGTGTAGTCCCAAGCAGCCATTGAATAATAGGATAATAATAGGGAAAAATCATGATAAACCCATGGATTTCGGGAGACTCTATTTTCAGACAAACCTGTAAAACTCCGACCCATTCTAGATGCTTTTGGGGTCCTCCATTTCAAGAAACCCCTTGGCCCATCGCTCCCAGGTGAGCTTCCAAGTCTTTGAGCAGGCTGAGAAGAGGGTGGCAGAGATGCCAACGACGACGCCTCCGAGGTGCGAGGACCTGAAAAGGGGATGCTGAATGGCAACACGGGCTGATCATCAACTGAAAAAAGGACGGGTTGGTAAAATATGCAAAAAAGGGGTTTGTATTACTTTTTGATCATGTTTGGATAATTAACGTCTTTAAACTTAAACATGTCACAAATGATGTGTGTCCTGAAATTGACGGCAGGCCCACGGAAGATCTCGAGATGGGCTCTCTGCCTGCGAGGAGCTCAAACACCTTTGGAGGGGGTCAGGTCGTGACCCACTGCCGGGTATGGGTCAACCCTTTATGTGACCCCAAAATGGATGGGTTCAGAGGAGAAAGGAACAATGATGTCCAATATTTGTGGGTGATTGATCCCCCAACTTCGATCCTTAATCACAGAAAAATCCCGTGCCGGAGGGATCCGACTCCTGGAAGGAAGCGGTCTGAGCTAAGGCTGGCCAGGGACAAAGGCTGCAAGCAACTGCGGACTTGGTCTCGGAGGCTGCAGACTACTGCGTATTGTGGTAAACCCAATATAAACCTACCATTCAAAAGATGGTTTAAATCCCACCCATAAAAATGGTGATTCGGGGGATGGTTTATATATTATTGGGTTTACCAGCTTACCTTTAAAACCTGGCAAGGACCAAAATCCACGAATGAAAGCATTTCCATATAATTTTCCCACGAAAAAAAATATGTTCCATTGCCATAGATAGCACTGGATTGCACCATCACCCGTCTGGCACCATCAGCCAGCTTCTACGAGTGTGGCCGGATGCCCCTTGGACAGGCTGAATTGGATGTGCACACCGCCATTGTGGAGGAGTACGCTCAAGATGCCGGGAGCACAGTTGGGAATGGAATTGGGAAAGGAAAGCAGTAGAGGTTTTCACCGGTTTCCATCAGCAGGACTGGAAATTCATGTCACTCGTATGAGTAGAATCAGCTAGTTCACTCACTGCGAATTCGATGAGAGAATCCCCGTTTCTTGGTGTCTTCAACTTCAATGTTTTCTGACGCTTCAGACCTGGTGCAGGGCCTGATGCATCACCATTTCATCTTGAATCTTGCAGTTTGGAAGTGGTTTCCTTCTATGACTCCAGCAATGAGTGTCCCAAGAAAGATGGAAAACACAATTGCGTATACCCTCTGGTAATTTAACATAGCTATTGAAAATGGCCATAGAAATAGTGGATTTTCCCATAAAAAATTGTGATTTTCCATACTTGTGTCAGTTTACCAGAGGGTACATACAAAATCCTTGGGTGACCATGGTGAGATGACGGCCCCACAGATCTCCACGCTGGCGCAAGATGTCAGAGGACTTCAACAGGCCTGGCCATTCCAAGGGGAGCTGTTGGGGAGTGGCAAAGCAGTGGGAAGAGACACTGTGATCCTGACGGGGAACCATTGGGACATTTTTTTTCACCCATACCATTGGAATTCCAATTTGAGACCATGGTAATCATTTTGACCTCTTTCAAACCTGTGCGATCGTGTGCTGACCTTCTGCATGAGGCAATGGCTGACCTCTCTTTTCACACCAAGGCAAGAGGGAGCAGAGGGACAAGGATGAGAAGTCGCAACCTTGCAAGCCTGACCCATGTATCCATCAGATTTCATTACTGACTCCATTCAAGGGAATTTTAGAGGAAACCCGTGAGCTCTTGCACGCTTTTACTACCAAATATATGCAGGACTAAACGCGGATGATTCTAGTTCCTTCATCCTGAATTATGAACCAGGGATCTGACTCATCCTTCATCCACTTTCTTCCAATTCTTTAGCTCTACAGCCACGCCATTTTTTCCATTTTTTCCGCAGCTTCCCTGAGTTCAACCCCTCAACCCGGGGACCCGGCCGCCGGCACGCTGGCATGCCTCAGGTGCAAGGTGACCTTCTCGATAGCATCGAGGGAGACTTCCTCAGCTCGACACAAAACACGGCCAATGCCAGCGAGCAGCTCACCCAGGCCAGTCACTCGCAGAGGCGCGGCTGGGATGCGCCTTCTGCGTTTCGCAGAGGAGTTCTGTTGGGATGGAGAATGAGGTTAATGGCCGAGAGTGCCCAAAGGTGCACACGCGATATTGATGTCTACATAGATATTAAATATCTCTCTCTATGTATATATATATATATATTAATATGTATATATATATGTATAGTATAGTATTATTATGTACATACACATGTATGCTGTCTTAATATGATTCATTATTGTGAATCTGTGTTTATGATTCCTTATGGATGACCCAGTGGGAACCAAAGCAGCCATCATTTTCGTCGAGGCGTGGCTCCAAATTCATCTACTGGCTCCTGTTGCTCGCAGCCGTGTTGGCGGTCATCTTAATCTTCGTGGTGGTCTACAGGTCCTCGCAGTGATGGCGTAGCCATTTGTTCGCCTTCGGAAGCACCAAGAACAGGGTGTCTTTGCATAGGATCTTTGCCATCTTTGCCGAGCCACTGCAACGATCGCTTTGATGTCAAAACTGACAAAGTCCACCTTGCCTGCAGTGGGAATGTTAGACAAACTCAAAGCGCTGGTTGTGATTGCAACATATCTCCTTTTTCCTTTGCAGTGAGGGACATTTTGATGAAGATTGACTAAGGACAATCGACTCAACTTGCACACTTGCTTGCCCTTCCTATTCCTCCTACCTCTGTTGATTTTCTTCTAGATTTGCATTTTTTCATCCGCAGCCGCTGCCTTCAGCTCATGGTAGAAAGATGAAACAATCAGCAAAAAGGCAGCGGTGCTTCAAACCCAATTCTTTCGCCTTAGTCTACCACGATGACACAAAAGTGACTAGCTGACTCCCTTTGCAGGTGATGTGCCTGCATGTATGGTCCATGGTCTTCAAGAAAACTAGATAGTAGCTCAGTACCCACAACACCACTCAGCCTTTCAACCTCCGGTCCACCGCTTTCTTGGTTGCAAAACCACAGAATCAGCACAGGAAAAGCTCATAAGCCCAGCAAAATCAGCAAGCCCAGTCAATCAAAGCACAGCTTTATTCACGTGGAACGCCTCTGCGGCTGGCGGCCCACCTTGGCTCGCAGGGACCCGAGCGTCTCTCATTTCTAAAATCATAGAACCTGAAGACACCAGCATTTTACCAAACAGAACCTGTCTGGTGTTGACATATTGACTAAGGGCTGCATCAGTTGCATGGTCTGAGGAGACATGGCCACACCTCGAGGAATGCGCTCCAAGTCAATAGGCACCGACCTGAGCAATCATGACCCCCACAATGAGACACCAAAGCGAACAGGTCGAAGACAACTGCAGCACTGAGGTCATTACATCCTTGGAAAGACCATCGGAGAGGGAACCTTTGGAAAGGTGAAGCTTGGCACCCACATCCTCACCGGTGAGAAGGCAGGGCAAAAAGCCCATCAACATGGGGACATAGCCAGCTTCAATGGTGGATATCCGTGCAATAAATATCCAAATTGATATATCAATAGTGTATAATATAAATCAATAGTGTACTATATATCAATTGTTATACAATATAATTGATTATTTATCCAATATTAATCAACCGTGTACTATGTACAACATACGAACGAACATTCCCTGGGGGATTTCACCCGCGAGTTCCAGGTAGCGGTGAAGATCTTGGAGAAAGAGAGGATTGTTGCTGACGCCTCAGGTGGTGAACGTGGGAATCCCTTGGAGATCAGCAGCACAGACTGGTGCTTAGTAGGGAATGGGGGAATGGATGGGAATGGGATGATGAAATTAATGGTAATTATAGGTCATTCCCTCATTCCCTGCTAAGCACAAGTAAGTTTTTTGGGGTCAATCGTTTTGAGCCATGTGGCCATTATGGTTTCAATAATGGTGCGCATAGTGCGCTTCAGGAATGTTTTGGTATGTTGCTGCAGTAGTCTTCCCATTTGCGAAGCGATTGAAGAAAAAGTGAACTAAGTGGAGATGTGGGTGGGAATGCTCAATGGGGAATTTTGATGGTTAAGCGCCCATTCTTAGATGGTTAAGCCTCCATACTTGTTGGTCAACCCCCAGTTTCATCCCATGTTTGAAGCTGTTTTTTCACTCACCCCGGTCGCTCAGGACGTGGCCGATGTGGAGCGTGTGGCCCGTGAGATCCACATCTTGAAGCTGGTGCAGCATCCGCACATCATTCAGTTGTATGAGATCATCGAGACACCTCGGCAATTGTGCCTTGCTCTGAAAAGGGGGGGCTTTTCTTGTCCCTGAACCAAGTCACAAATCACAAAACACGTTTGTTCAGTCGCTCGATGTATTTGTGTTCATTTCCAGTATGTGCATATATAGATAATTAGATTCATACATATGATCTCACATATATATATATATATATATACTGTATATAATATAAATATGTACGTATGCCTGTACATAATAAGCAAGCCAATAGATAAACGAATACATCAATTAATAATCAAATAATGATATGTACACTGTAGATACAACGTATACATATGATGATCAGATAATGATTCGTACACTGTAGATACAATGTATACATGTACATGTACATATATATATATATATATGATTATGCATATACATAATTATACATAGACATAGACCATACATGTATGCATCAGTGTGTGGGCACACACACACACACACGCTCTGGCAATCCAACGTGGCAAAGCCTGGTCTAGCACCCTTGTCTTCCAGGTATCTCATCATGGAGTTTTGCCCAGGGGGTGAGCTATTCGACCACATCGTGGAGCAGGGCAGAGTGAAGGAGCCAGAGGCAGTTTTGGGCCGCTGATTGCTGGTGATCTTAGGTCGGGAAAACAGAACTCCAAAAATCCACTGGGGAATCTGGGGAGGGGAATGGATCCGTACCGATTGGACCATCAGAATGGAGCTATTTTGGTCTTAAAACCAGAGGGGACCAGGGTTTTGGTCGAAGGGTTCCCAGAGGCATCTCGCTTTTTTCACCAGATCATGGCTGGTGTGGAGCAGATTCATCGGAACCTTGTCCGAAATGCAGCTCCAGCTTGGATAACCGACATGGGTTTGTCTGAAAATTTGGGGGAAGCGGGAAACTCCCACCAAAATCCACTCGTAAGTATTGATAAATCATCAACGTACCCTATTAAAATTGCCACATTTTATGGGTATACCCGGTATACCCCATTTTCAGACGCACCCAATTGTGCATGGCTCAAGATTGTACCACTCCAAAAATGGATCACAAGAAATCAAATCCATTGCACAATTTGTAGCCCTTTGGAACCTCATGTACTTTGATCCAACAAACATGTTGTTCCTTCCACAAATTTTCTAAGTACTGAGCTCGTTAGTTTCAGCCGCCGCGGCGTTCGGACGTGTTTCAGCTGAGGGTGAATGTGGTCCATCGAGACCTGAAACCTGAGAATCTCTTGCTCGATGAGCAGAAGAACATCAAAATCGTGGATTTCGGCCTCAGCAACACCTACCAGGCAGCCCAAGATCTGGGGATAGATAAAGGGGATTGATGGCTATAGATATGTGAATAGATGGGGATATAAATCTGGAGAGAAATTGGTGGTTTTTTGACAGGCTGGATTCGAATGCAAGGAAGACTATGGGAATCATTCTCGATGTTTTATTTCCAGCAGATGGATGCTGCACACCGTCAGGATGGTCAACTGTTAAAGACGGCCTGTGGCTCACCCTGCTATGCAGCCCCAGAGATGGTGGCCGGTCAACGTTATGTCATGACCTCAGAGTGACCAACAGCGATCCATTCAGGTGCGAATTACATTTGGAGATTTGGAGGTATCAAAGGTTGATCCCTTTTTTTGGGCATCCTGAAATCACACGTGGCAAACGCTCGCTCCAATTTTTGGAGGGTTTGACACCATTCCATGGTGAATTTCTCACCATTCCCAGGCAGAATGTGGACGCCTCGTGACGTGTCTCAGGTGCCTTCCAGGTGTGACGTATGGAGCTGCGGAGTGATTTTGTTCGCCTTGGTGTGCTGGGGAGCCCAGGTTGAGTGGACGACGGCGTAACTGTTCCAATGGTGAAAATATGTGAAAATGATCATCATCTAATATAAATCATATGATTTTGATGGATTAAAGGCAATTAAAGGATGCTCACCTGACAGAAACTATAGAAATCCATGTGATTTTGGATGATTTTGGGGTGGCTGCTAAAAGCGGCCTAAACACCCTGCTGCAGGTGGCTATCTTCCTTTCGAGGATCAAAACACCTCAGCGTTGTACCGCAAGATTCTGAACGCCGACTACCAGGCGCCATGGCCATTGGCAAATGGCCATCGATCCACTAGACACGGCCATGGTCTTTTTCAAAGGATTCCCATGACATCTCACGACATGTGCTGACCATAGCCCATTAATCTTGACCATGGCACATATTTTGGGATGCTTTTCATTGAGATGATTGGAATATTTTGGGCATTCGATGTTGGTTTGCAGCACCTCTGGATGTTTTTGCACTGTGTCCAGGCGCCAAAGTTCATCTCCGATGGTGTACGAGATCTCATTTCAAGGCAAGCGGTGGCCAATGCTGCCATCGTGACATCATGCTGCAACTAGATCATATTTTTTATCGTTACTCTGGGTGAGTTCCAAGATTTCACAACACTGATTTTCTTGATTTTGGGATGATTTTCCCTCCTAGCCAAGCATGGAGAAGCATTTGAGGATGCTGTGAGGTCTGTATACTTCACAGCATGTCGCAGCGAAATTCATGAGATCCTAGAGCAGGATGCTCAACACCGACCCGGAAACTCGCTTCACCATCACCAAGATCAGGACACATCCTTGGTGACCTTCAGGGCAAATGTTGATGCAGAAAAGTCAAATTCCTGGATATAGTGGTTAGAGACAGTTCAAAAAAAACACATGACTCAAACTGATTTGAATAGTTAATTATCTCTCGTTGTGCTTGTTATTTTTTCAACTTGCTTTCTCCAGGTACCGGCAGATCCCGGAAGCCTCGCTCTCTGCAGGCATGGGTTTGGATGGCCCTGCGCGTACTGTGGCGGATGCAACTCAGCTCGCCTGCCAGGCTTGCCAGGTGGAGGCAAACTCCTACAAGATGATGTGCTGGGGGCCCTTGGAGCACCAACTTGGAGATGGGGTAGATCCCCAGTGATGGCCATCAAACAGTGGGGAAACTGATGATAAACCATCAAGGGGGTACCCTATTTTCAGACAGTCTCTTATTTTGTTTGAATTGTCACGATTGCTCGGGGGACCTTGTCACAAACACTCGTGAACTTCTTGGCGACGAACAATCCCCTTTGTCATGGGCAAACTCTTTGCACCAAGCACCCCTACTGTTGAGGCAAAGGCCCTGGAACTAGCCGTAACTAGCCGCTGGCTGTTTCAAAACCCTTTGTCAGCAGCTGGCGAATTGGCTTTTGCAAATCTTATGTCCATGATGCGGGACTGTTGATTTAAGATCTGCTGTCATGAGTCCCCCTGCTTTCAATCAGCTATGCCAGCCTCCAGTCAAGATGTGGGTCAAAATTCAGATCCAGGGAAGCACAGAGTTTTCTGTCACTTTCAAACAAGAACTATCCCATCCATCCAAATCATCCATGTTTGAGTACTGTAGTTACCCCAATTATTTTGAACCACCGTCGCCAGAGGCTGGATCAATTGGACCGCTTTGGTTTTCCGCGAGACTATGCAGCCAAGTGTTTGTGAGTCTGGCCGAACTTCGGAAATTGACTTTGAAAGTCGTCCTGGAAAGTTCAGACCACCCAAAACTTAGATAGATTTATATATGTGTTCGTCTGAAAATTTGTACTCCAAAATCCCATGGTTTATCTTCAGTTTTGCTACTAAGCTGGCAATAATTGGGGGTATACCCCATGTTTAGACCCTGATCAATTCGAGAAACCCGAAGGAAGAGTAAGTGAGCACCTGGGATGACGCCAGGGAGATGGGGAAACACAACCACGTCACCACCACGTACCACCTCCTTCTGGAGAAGAAGAAGCGTTCCGGTGGCTTCCTAAAGGCCGCTGGCATGGACCCTCGAGGCCGAAGCTAATGGCTATAGTAAGGGGTATACCCCATTTTCAGACAGACCCAGAGATTTCCGTATTTGGACATATTGGGACTAAGGTGTTTTTGGGTCATTCCAGCAGTTTGAAGAAAAAGTTGGTTGATCACTAGGGGTTATTACATGTTATTACTATTCTTTTATCATAATCCGTGAAATCGGAATTCCCATGAGAACCAACTCGCAGAAAATTGACAAGTCAGGTGAGTATCATAGTCCATTACAGCTCATCATCATTGTAATTCAGCAGGATGTCAACCAATATAAACCAACCACAACCAACTGCCAACATGTACCAACCACAAATTACTACTCACTATAAATGGGGAATTTTCCTAATCCCCAGACGTTCCCAGAGGCAAAGGTGGCTGTCCAGATCGCATCGAGCCAGGCCTTGGACCACAACACGCACGCGGGCTTCGAGGCAGGTGGTCCCATTTTTTGGGACTTCACCCCAGGAAAATTCGTCATTTTCAGGGGGACACTGGTGATGAAGCAGATTGTTTTGAAAGAAAGACATGCTGTTGATGCCTGCCGTGCTGATAGCTGATAGCTGATAGCTGATAGCTAATAGCTGATAGCTGATAGCAGATGATGTGTTCCATGGGCACAAAAGGACCGCTCAAATTCGCTAGGGGCCGCTCCCCAATGCGGATGAGATAGAAGTACCTGCTGAGCGCACACCTTCACCCTACCAGGTGGGATTCAGCACCGATTCGAGCAAGACACTTGATTCATAGTCTGCATGCAGATCTTCAAACAACCGAAGACAACTGAAAAGCATCCCCTAGTCTTGTAAGATGAAGGTCACGGGTTTGAAATCTGGCAATTACAAGACATGCATAGACATGCTATATACAAGGTCTAGTGACTATTGATGAATCCCTGCATCCATTGCACAGTTTGCAAGTTGGACGTCGCAATTTGCTTAAAGGTCTCGGGTGAGTACACTATTAGACGTAGATTGCATGGGAGCACCCAATGGCATGACCGCGCCGTCCACTGGCCAGGGGAAGTCAGGTTGACGTCTCAAATGGGATTTCCCTCGGGTACTGCAACAGATAAAGGAACACATTGGCATTGGCTGGTTGGTGGTTTTCAACACTATGTTTGATTTCCCAATGATACCCGGCATGATGATGACAAACATGATGACAACGATGATGACGACGACGACGACGACGGTGATGGTGATGGTGATGGTGATGGTGATGGTGATGGTGATGGTGATGGTGATGGTGATGGTGATGGTGATGGTGATGGTGATGGTGATTGATGATGATGATGATGATGATGATGATGATGATGATGATGATGATGATGATGATGATGATGATGATGATGATGATGATGATGATGATGATGATGAGGGCGAGGATTCCAATTGACTCCAGGATATTCTTTTGGAGAATCTACCAACCAGCTGATGGAAAGTTTGCTTTTGTCTTCTCAGGTCCTGAGGCGGCTGCCAGGGTCTCAGGATTTTTTGGGGTATGACCTGATCGCCATACACATCATTGGGGAGTCAACCAACCCCCCAGGATCCTCCAGGTAGGTGACCCTCCCAACAATGGTGAAGATTCGTTTTGCCAAAGATGGTGACTGTTGGTGGTTCAATTCCCCATGATGATATGCTTCCCGTCGATGCCACAATCCTTTGAGGTTGCCATGCAGGATGCCGACCGCGCTGCTGGGGGCACTGGAGCTTTGCATGGCAAGGTGCCGGCCACGCCTGAGCCGGGCGTGCCAAACTACGGGAACTGGGCGTGGTGTCCCAGCCATGTTGCTGCGCCTTGGGATGCCTTGTGGGGCCAACCTGGCATATCCCATCGATAGTCATGGCCAGTTTGCAGTGCGTCGAATTCACTGATGAGTTGTATCCAGACCTTCGGCTGGGAAAAGAGTACTCGTAATTCTCGAAGCATATCGAACCCAGGATGCAACCTTGAGCCTCCCAAGACATTGACGTTTTATCAAGTGCAACTTATTATTGGGGGGTGTTGTTTTTCATTTTCCCATCCAACTTGGCATGGATGGCTCAACCAGCCCGAAGTGGTGATAAACTTCCCAGGTACCTCATACATTCAAATTTGCTGGGAAAAATGGTGGTTTAAACAGATCCCAGGTGTTTTTTTTGGGAGTGTATTTTGCGACACCCCACTTTTCGTGCTTTGTTGACTTGATGCTCGCATGACAGCATGACATTTGTCGAAAGAAATCCCACTGAAACCGCTGCGGATCAATAGCTATGCCATATGGGGGATGAACATCTAGAAATCCCAGCAGTTTTGATGTGAAATTCCCAGGGGATTCCCAGCAGCCGAGGCCTTTCCCGGGCAGCTCCCTGGCCCTAGCAGCTTCCGGACGGGACAGACGAAGAAAAACGCCACGGCCAGGGAGGCCGGTGCGAACATCGACATGGAAAACCCGGTGGGTTTCGCGCCGAAGTCATCCCATTGATGGATTTTCCATCTATGTTACTTGAAGTAGTGGTAGCTGTGTATTATGTAATGATATGAATTAGATGTGTATGATTCTGTATGATGTCCAGTTTTTTTTTGGGTATATCCATGTCACAGTTTCAACTTCTATTGCCCTCGGGACCTTCTTGTTGCGGACACCCATTGTTTCGCAGGCAAGTGAGGCCTCCACCAGAGCTGAGCCTGGAGCCTATGTCCATTTTGTGCTTTTGTGAAAATCAAACGGAATTATAGGGTTAGCCTCAGCGCTATATGTGTATGGATAGGCTAGATAGTAACGCTCATGTATGTGTGTGTATATATATATATGTATATGTCTGTATTATATCTGCACACACATAGAGTGCGCACACAACAACGGTGCAAACAATTCGCTCAGCATTGTTCCGTTTATTTGTTGTTGCCTAGGCATTCATATTCTGGATCTGGACATGTGGCACCTTTGTCCGAACTGACGTCAGATACCAAAGGGGTCTGCGCTCTCCTGTCTTGCAGATCAATCCCCTGGTTTTGTATCCTCAACAAGTCCACTGCCTTGTTTGTTTGCATTCAACATCCATCTTCCTGAGCTTTTGCTTGGAAATCACTGCAAGGTTCAATCAACAGTTTGGCCATCTTCCGTGCAAAACCACTGAGTAACCTAGGCCTAGAGGGGCTCCCACAGCCCGTACCTCCGGCAACCATTGCGACAACTCTTGGCTTGGGTGGAGACGCGTTTTTTCCAACTTTTCTTTTGGACTTGGATCCAAGTCTGGGACTACATTTGCAAATTCCCCATTTGATCACACGGACTCGTTCCATCCAACTATCTTTCTATTCTGGTCTAGACCAGCAAGAGTGGTACATCTATTGCCGTGATTCCATCTTACGTTAGCGTGAAGTTGCCTTGCTCTCGATCAATTACTGACCATTACTTCATGCTTCAACTTCTGATTTCTCAAAGTGGGGGACCGAAAAATCATGCAAGCCATTTGTCATTTTGATGGGTGGTATCGGAGTACCCAAATTTGAGAAAGAGCATGAACCGCCCATTTGGAGCAATGTTCAAAATCCCTGTTGGTTGATGATTTGTCCGGGTGTTATACTATCTAATTACAGGGGGTCATCACAATCAAGCAGTATAAAGATTGTGTAACCCCAGTAGAAATGAAAGGATTTTCCACAATCATCATCTTATCCAACTTTATAGGGGTTTCTTCCGGGACATCCGATGATAAAACCAACCCGCATTTCGACAGATTGCATCAGCAAATCCGCCAGGGCAGCCAAGCCGTGGGAGCGAACTAAGACCTGACAACGTGTGCCCCGGTCGATTATGGATTTGATCATGAGCATTCAAAAAAAGGTAACATGATGGTTGTTGTCAAATTGAGATTTCAACCTATCATTCTGGGAGGTAAATGTTCTTATCTCAAACTGATGGTTGTTGTCATTCGTGACAATATATTAAGAATATCAATCATCATGTTTTGTCTGTAATCTACATTATCTACACATTCTACATTAAAATATGTGATTTATCCATTATCTGCGTTACTATCTACATGTTGTTGTTCAACAATTTTCAACCATTATGAGATGATGCCAAATATATCCAAATATCATATCTCAAAACGATGCCATAGTGCCGAGGTCTCGCGCCGGCCCACCGGGCTCGGGTAGCGAGACGGAGCGAGGGCGAAAGGCTCGGCTTCAAAAAAGGGGATTTCACCAACCAAACTGGGGTCTTAATTCGGTCTGAATGAATGATACCCAGAAAACCTAGCATTTGGGGAGATGGTTTCTACGGTGATTTTGGGGATGGGTTATGGCATTGGATTTTTACCACATGATGTAAGCAGCAAAAATGGGGGTTCCACAGCTATGATTTTCCATTCGAATGGCAGGGATGAACTCTTTGAGCCATGCCTGAGTGAGAAGTGGATTGAAGGTGAAGCTCCACAGGGTGGACTGTATCAGCAGTGGGCCTTTGTTGGCTGTCTGCCTTGGAACTGGTAGGCATAGGTTTTGGGGCACCCCAAAATTTCATGCTTTATCAATTTATCAACACCTGTCCTATTATTTGGTCACAATTCTGGGCCTCCCCAATTTGCGAAATCCGCATTTGCCAATTTTGCTGCATCCTCCAATGCCTCGGACGGCGAGGCTCAGACGCCAAGAGGGGTTCCCCCACCATCAGGCGGCATTGGGTCTTTCAACACCCCCCAGTGGCCCAGTGGCATTTTGACCGTCGGAAGACGTTGAAGCCGCAGATCCTGGATCTTCATAGGGTGATTTTACGTCATCTCAAAATGGGGGTATACCCAATAAGACACCATCCCCAGTAGAGGTTTATGAAATCCCCAAATCATATATGAGTTGAAACGACACATTGCTCTTCGAGATGCAGTGATCCTGCCAGGCACCCCAACGCCAGGCCAGGAGGAGGGTAAGCAGTTCCCTGCTTACTTGGTGGATCAACCCACGGATCGTAACTGGTTGGTAAGTGGGATTATGGTCCATGTACTGCATATAGATATATATATATATATATATATAAAAAGGACACTCCACTTAGGGGACTTGCTGACTTTCCTACTCTAAAATGAGAGCTGCTGTTTCCGTCGCAGTGGAGGCAGCTACCGCAGTGGAACGCCAAATCGGCGGCCCTTTGCAGGCACCCCTGAATCCACTGGTTCAACACGAAAACCTTGTGAAAATGGCCATTTGGGGTAACCCCCCGAAATCTGGGCAAGGCCATTTCATCTTGGCAGTCATAATCTGAAGAGGCATAGCATAGTAGCTGAAGTTCGAGGCAGCAGCATGTGATTGGGGTGTTGCGAAACTGTTTCCACATCAATTAATTGGGATATGTGATATGTTAGGGTTCAAGCGATGTTTCGCCACTTGCTCGAGCTTTTGCAGATTTCGCCACTCAAGCCTTCCTCCATCAATTCCATTGCATTTCATCAGCCCGAAAAGGTGAACCGACAAGAAATCCGAACCAAGACAAAGTCCATACTATGCCCGCCAGGGGTTCTTCCAGAGTTCGACATCCGTGCATCCGAAAAGTCTCACCACTGTGACGCCATGACTTTGCATCCCCCCTCCTCCATGTTTGGAGTCTTGGAGCTGGAGGTCTGTTGGGACAGCGACCTGAAAATACAGGTGGGCTTGTCTCAAATTTGTTGGAATCTCATTGAACCTTGTGGTCTAAAACCTCAAATTTATCCATTGACATTTGCCAGAAATTGGCAGCTAAATTCCTTATTGAAATCATTGCCGCCAAGTTTTCGTGGCTATCGCTTGGTGGAAGCCATTGAATCCCCATATTTTGCAGAACCCCTCCAGTTTTTTTTCCCATGGATTGAATGGGGGGTGAAATTTACTGATATCCTCCACATTCCTCATGATTTCTCTCATATTTCTCCCACATTCTGCCTTTAAACAAAGTCGACCTTCCAGGTGGAGGAGGAGGTGATCCCGGTGCATCCCAGCGTGCTGATCGCGCACCGTTCGCGCTTCCTGGCGGACCTCTTTGGCCCCGACCTGGGCGGTGCTGGGGGCTCCGCCGCGGTGCCGGTGAGGCCGCCGCATCCGGAGCTGTTTCTGCGGGCGCTGCATGCCATCACCACGCGCGCCCGGCCCGAGCTCACGGAGGCCGTGGCAAAACCAGGGGAATGCCGGGGTTGAGACAGGTCCCTGATATAGGGGGGTTTATCCCAACATGGGATGCAAAGAAGCTTGGAGCTTGTGGAGTTGAGTAGATTCGAAATTTGCAGCAAGACCTGATTATTTGGGTCAGGTGCTAACAGTCCATGATTTTTGCAGAAATGGTCTGCCTAATTGGATGGCTGACCACCTTTGATTCCAACAACCAGTCACTTGTGGCCCAGAACCTTATTCCCCCTTTCAGATCGCCGTCTGGTCACCTTCCCATCTTCCTTTGTTCTATCCACATGGCTTGAAATGATAGAACCAAACTTGCTGGCTGCAGTTACTGTAGTGAATACTCCATAATACTCCACATCCCTGCGAAAATGACCAACCATTTTTGGTGGCTTCATTGGCAACCCAAATTTTTCCGGCAATTTTTCATCCATTTTCCCATGTTTCACCGGCGTGTCAGGCAGAATTCGTTGGTTTCGTGCGCACCTCCGCGTTCCTGCAGAGTGACGAGCTGGATGAGCGCCTCTGCGAGGCAGGCTTGTCATCCTGGAAGACCTTGACCAAGCTGCCGGAGTTTCGAAATCCCTGTGGCGCGGTGAGGGTTTGATGGGTTTGATGGGGAAGCACCAGGATTTTTTTGGGATAATTTGTGATGGCTATTTCTGCATTAAGCAGTTGGGGATGATTGCAGCTGCAAGCTCCAGGTGGCGCTTCCAAATTCAAATCCCGTGAAATCCGATAATGTGAAAGCCCATGTGAAATCCATCAAGAAATTCTAATGTTTTTCTGCAACTCGGGTACCACTTGCTTTTCAGCTACTCCCAGGTGTTCCCGCCCACTTCTTGGAGCGCTTCCTACTGATGGCACGGGAACACGAGGTGATGACTGTCTCGGATGCCTTGGAGGTGCTGGCACTGTGGTGTAAGGAGAACATCGATGGAGGAGATTCCGTGCTCATGAAGCTGATCAAGATCAGTGACATGGTGCCTTGGTTTAAGTCCTGACCTACTGGAGATGGGGGACCCTCCAAAAAAATATTTTGTCAATGAAAATCCACTGGTTGTTACTGGTTGATACTGCTTGTTCATCACTTTCCATGTTAAACGTTTTTTTTCCCCCACTTTCAGACACCGCCTATATAAAATGATGCGGGACTATCGTGAAATCGTGTGATTTGAACTGCCTGGTTACAGATGTCTCGCATCCATCAGCTGTTGGGATGATCAGCTCATTCGATAATTGATGATTTACCTGAATTTTCGCATTCTTTTCAATGCTTCACCCGAAAAGATCGGATCTCATTTGATGCTTCCATCCATTCAATCCCACATTTTTTGCACATCACAGCCGTATCCCCTGTCCCCTACCCCATCCCCCATCCCCAGTCCCTGCAAGGAAGCTGGAGAGCTCCGGAAGCTGCAGCAGACGAATCCGCGCTTCGTGGAGTTATTGTCCTCCACGCAGGTCTATCAGATCATGGGAATCTTGGTGAAACGCGATAAATGGGGGATTCAACCATAGGATTTATTGGGCTTCAGCAGGATTTCGTAGGATTTCATGGGATATGATGGGAATGATATGGAATGATATGTTCTGATAAACCAATGGACCATTGAATTGACCAAAGACACCAAAGATGGGGATTCAAAAACGAAATGACAGGTTCACCAGCACTAGATACGGCATTGCAACGTATTTTATTGCCACCAATAGGAACAGTAAAGCTGGCTTGAACTTTTCTTTTGATACGGGGATGGGTAGATTCAAACCTGCGTCTCCTGCGTCTTCTCCTTACAGTAATTCTTGAGCCTTGATGCGCAAGCATGACATGGCACTCAGGCAAGGCTGCCTTTCTATGAAATGAAACCAGTGATCTTCAATCTCCGCGGAACCGGTAATTTTAAGCTGTACTTCGTGTTCATCCGACCTGCCATGTGACCAGCAGCTGCTTTCCGTGAAACCTTGAGACACTGACACCTTGGAGCCAAGATGTGCAAGATGACGAGGATCGCTTCAGGACATGTCATCGAAAAGATGCTTGTCCGTTTCTGTGCCACAGTGTCGTGCGGGTCGGTGACATAAAAGGAGATGGGGTCGTGGTGCGTTCTTCAAGTTGGGAGATCCAGAAGCAGAATCAAACATCAAAATTTGAGACGCCAGAAACGCAAGTCTTTCATCATCGTTTGTGACCCCTATGATTCACCGCACCTCCTCATCAACTTGGGTACTGCTCCGAAATGCTACACATGGGGGTGAATCGCAACCTTAATTCAACATAGTTTACCCTCCTGTAAACTAACATTTCTGGTGGAAAACCCACCAGAAATGCAGATCATTGGCCGGGAAACCCATGGGTCGGCCGCATCTTTGTGAGTTTACCCCAGGGTACGGCAACTGTCACCGTACCCTGTGCCCAGGCCTAGAGCCCTACAGCGCCAGGGATTCGAGTCGACCTGGCACATCACAGGCCACCGTTTTAGTTGCCAAAAATCAATGGAAATGATTGGTGAATCAAGGGGAATCATCCCCAACTCACCTGATTTGAGGTGATTTAGTATGATCTAGTTGATTTGAGGGTTTGGAGGATTAGAATTTGGACAGATTGGTCAGGGTCTCTGTATTTTCCCTTTTCCCTTACCTTCCGGGTGAGGCTCTCTGCGTTGTTTTCTGTTCTTTTTGTGTTCGACATCACTTCTTGGTGAGAAAATGGTGAACTAAGCAGTGGGCTTAACGCACACCAAGATTTGGGACTTTGGTGCATAGGTCTCTGGTAAGATACGACACTTATGAACACTGATTGATAGTCTTGACTCGACATTGCAATCCTGTATGGGTTCTCCCTTTTTTGCATGGTGTTCATGGGGATTTACTTGGAGTGTCCTGAATAGATTTATACGCGGCTTCTATGTATTACTTCTTTCTGGTTGCTGTATCAACACCAAAAGGGCCAACGTCGGGGCCCAGCTCAAAATCAAGGGCCACTTAAGTCTGGGATGGAGCACCACATCCAGATGGGATACCCCCCACTGTTTGTTTCCCCTGTGACCTCGGACCTGTCCCAAGATCAGGGAATCAATGGCCCAACGAGACCATCGGGCCCTGCGACAAGTCGTCAGCTCCACTCAGATCTGTGAGATGCGATCTGCTGGCAGGTTGCAGTTTTTCATTTTTTTTTGTGGCATATTGCTTTTGGATGCTTTTGGAATAATTGACTTGCATCATTCACCCGAAGTGTCTATCATATCTTCTGAAAAGCATTTGCTGTTAACGGCAGTTGAAGCAGTTGATGACCTTGTGACATTGCACAGAAGTGCAGAGCTAGATGCAGCTATTTCAAGATATGGTCCAAAGTAACGTTCCGGGCAGAAGTAGTCGTCTCTATGAACTCGACTTGTCTTTGACACAAACATTTTGCCACTTTGACCATTTGCTTTCTTGTAGTCCTCAGATTGCAAAGCTGGCAACAGCAGCATTGCCAGAGAAAGACTCGGATGAAGCCAGCATCTTTTTGGGATGCACTTTGCTCCGAAGGTGCTCAATACATCAACGAGGCTAGAAGGAGGCCATCTGCACTGGTGACCTTAGCCCATCCATATGGAGATGGGTCAGCCCCCCTGGTTTTCACATCATTTCGCATGCGTGGACGGCTCGCCCCGCATGCGAAAGAGCCGGTCAGGCACTATGCGGCGACGCCTGAGGCCAGCGTCATCAAGAACCTGCTGGTTCGTTTCATTCCAAGCTTTACCCTCTGCAAATCAAACATGGCAATGGAAAATCCACCATTTGTAGTTGATTTTCCCAGCCATAAACCACTATAAACCTCCATTTATAGGGCATTTCCCATTGCCATTCCCATGTTTGATTACCAGAGGGTATCCATATTTTTTGAGGGATGAATTCCCACCCACTGGGGAAAAACGGTGCCAGGCTGGGACAAACTTGGCACCGGTAGGGTCTTCCACCACGCCCACCACCAGCAGCCAGGGGATCCCAGTGCACTGAAGGTGTCATGATTTTGGAGGAATGATCGAAATGAATAGAAATGATGTAAGTCTCACAAGTGACTTAGTGCCGCCCAACCTTTGGATTACAGAAGTATGAGTGGAACGTTCCGTGATTTTTTGGGTTGAACAGTTTCAAGACTTCAGGGAAGTGGTGAAAATCCTCAGCACTTTCCACAGTCCAGGTCGGGGTCTACGACCTGCAGAGGGTGCAGCTGCCACGGCTGCTTCGGTGGCGGCCGATCTCTTCGGAGGACAGGTTGGGGAACCTCAGCCATTGGCCATTTAAGGATGGGGAAAACTATTGGATTTGGATCCCATGTGATCACCGAACACTTCTGAAAGCGTGGGAAGCCATGAGGTGGGGTACTGTACGTACGTGATTTTCAGACCCAAGTACTTCATTCAAATATCTTATGAAATAGTGGCTTATGGCAAAGAGCCTAGGGTGTCACTACATACATATTCATATAACTAAATTTATCTGTATACACACATACATTAAGATTTAAGATTGCATAGATCACATCAAATCCAAGTAATTGAGATGTCATTTTATTCTCGAACTTTTATATACATAGTCTATGTATTTGATGTTCTCCCCTGAGATTGGCTTGCGCATGTCTCTAAGGCCTGGACTGCCGTTGGAACACGCTCCACTACGTCTGGCCCTTGGCAGTTGATCAGCGGGCTGTGAAACGCCAACCAGTCACTGAGGCCGGATATGACGCAGCAAGATCGATCAGGTGGGTGAACGCCATATGGATGGACCCATCATCTGTTGTTCATTCTTGGTATCTTGGTACTCAACCATCCACTTTTGGGGACAAACCATTTTGACCTACACTCACAGGTCAAGCTACTCTAGAAAGAATGGAAAAGAGCATTCAGCTGAATCAGCAAATTCAGCAAAAGTCCAATTTTGGCCGAGATGTTTTTCGGATGGCTCAACACCTATTCACGAAAGCTAGCTTCTGCTAGCTGAAGTCCCTCTTGCTTTAGCAGGTATTGGGGGGACTGGAATCTCCAATCTAATGAGACTTCATGAGTTGTAACCCCCCCCCCCCGTCTCGCGGGTTCACAAGCAGTTTGGCCGTGGCTCGATCCTTTCCGGGGGCCATCTTCAGCATTTCGCCACCCTACCTCTCGTCCTTAACTTTGGTTTTGCACTGCGTTGCTTTTTCCCGCGCTTCCAAAGGTCCACTCCGATGCCGAAGGTGGACCTTTGAATCTTCCCCAATCACTGGTCATCATGTTGGCTATGCTGAATTTCCCCATCCTCTTCGTGCAACAATATATATAATCATATGTTCTCATCCTCGTCCCCTCCAACATACATCGCCTCAATACCTAGGTCTGGATGCTCGCCTTACTAACATGCCCCAGCTTCAGACCCGCTCGTCCAAGTTGACGAAAAAGCTCCGCAGCCGCTGTACCCGTTGTGTTTTCATGTCAAGCTCCCTGCCAAGCTAGCTTTCGTCCCTAGCCCCTGGGCTTCAAGTCTTCCCATATTCTGGCAGTCATAATAGCCATCCATTTACCAGCGATTTTCCCACCGGCCGCGCATCGGTGCGGCAGGTCGCACTGCTACCCCGAAGGATCGCGACGAATCGATGCGCACCTGCCGGGGGGCCTTCAACGTGGCGTGCACCACCTCGAAAGCCCCGAAGCAGATTATGCAGGACCGCTGCTACCCCGCGTTGGCTGCTCGCCCAAGGGACCTTTAGAAATGAGGAAATCCATGGCTAAATCCATGGGAAACGAAGGTCTTTACTATGGTAAAGTGGTAAACCAAGTGAAGAAAGATGGGGGAATACTGAAATCAACAGGTTTTGACACTTCGGTTGACTTGGTTGGTCATGGTTCACCACAGTCTGTAGATGCTTTGGCCTGCTGGAATTGTTATCTGAAATCTGACACCTGAAGGAGATTCAAAAGGCCCTGACGCTGCAGCGTGTGGCCTTCAAACAGGCTCCGACTGGGTTGATTCCTTTAAGACGAACGAGCTTGTATTGGGTCCAAACTGGGTGCATATCCAACGAACAAGATGGCTTACTGGCAAGACTCGCTTGGAATCTATGCTAAGCTGCATCTTCAATTTTGACCCATCCCCAACAAAGCGACGAATTTGGAAGGCCAACGCGTTCCTGGTGCGCTGTCAGAAGCAAAGTCAGAAGCCTGGAGATTCACCGGGCCCTCTGAAGGCATCGCTTGGATGCTGCCTCCTCCTGTGGAACCCGAGGTCTTCGCTTTGAGATGGAAATCTCTCATCTCGATCATTTGGAATCGAAGGGACACCCAGGGGACCCAGGGGCCAGGTGGCGCTGGATGTCGAAAAATTGGACCAGCTGGGAGAACTATCCAGTATTGACAGTTTGAGAACCAGCAGCAGAAAATTGATGTGCATAATTAAGCAAGCCTCTCAAGTGTTGTTCACAAGATCCATATCCATCATCTATCACCATCTATCATCATGTATCAGCAATCACCACCTCTGATATAATCTATCATCATTGACATCTATCATCATTTCGGCTCTACTTTGAGACAGCGTAGTAAGCATTCCAACGCTCTCCGCTGAGGATTTATGTGGTACGGTTCAGGCGAGCCGCTGGGGAGCCGGGATGCCCAGCAAAAAATCAAGCGAGACGCTTTGACCATTGGTGAATCCACCAGGGAATCTACTGGTGATATTTATGGATTTTATGGATATTGTATTTGCCAAGATTTGCCAATTTTTTTTGAAGACGTTTTCTTGGATTTGCCCCCTGGAATGCAAATCAAGGTTTTGTTTTGGGCTTTGGAAGAGGTTTGGAGAGAGATGTTTTGGAAGTGAATTTTTGCATGCGCGAGAGTCTTCCCGTTCTTGTGCGTATCTCATATGCGTTTCAGGAGCTTGCAAATTCTTGGGGTCAAGAGACAAACTTTTTTTTTCCGGGATCAAGTTTGGACAAGCCAAGGCTGACAACCTACAAGGAACTATGCTCCAAAGTTCTCGCAGAGATGAAAATTTGAGCGCCGCCAACGTATGCGGCGAGGGATGTTTTTTTTTTTTGCCGGAGCCGAGATCGCTGGAGGGTACAGACCTTTTTGTAGCATCTTTGCAGCACTTTTTTGCATATGATTATCACTGTCATGAATTACTATCATGGCTACTACCATTATTACAATTCTTGCTATTTTTAGCATTATTAGTATTAGTAGCATTGTTGAGATTATTCTTCTGTAGCATCTGTCTGTGATGATTTTCATGTGTGTTTTTGTGCTGTCCTCCACATTTTGGTGTTGACTGTTACCTTGGATAGAGCAGCTGGTAGGCATGTAGCCAGCAGGAGAGCTGGGCAGTTTCCCTGCCAGCCGCTGAATTGTGGACCCCAGGGTCTGCTGGAATTCAGGAATCCACTAGAAATCTGTAGAAATTCGCCAACTGGAGGATTTTCCTCCAGATTGGCCATCGCCAGAGAGCGAACATAGATCGATCCACCGTCTCACATTGGTCTCACGTTTGGCTAATGCCTTTGTGCAGCTGTGTCAGGCTTCATGGTACAGCCAAGGGGTCAATGATGGGCCCAAATATAGCTCAGAGTACTTGCAGATGTCGCAAATATATAAACCTAATTGGAGGATGTTGGAGGTATTTGTAGCCTTATCTATAATCCATTTATAGGGCCCACCATCGGCGCCATCATTGACGTGCCAACCATTGACACCCAACACAGCTGCCGTTGTGGACATTCATTTCTGTAGCCAGGTTGAGCTGCTGAAATTTGCAGCCGAAGGTCCTTAAACCCTTGGACTTCGCAGCTGGCCATCCACAACATGCGCCAAAATCCGGACGCTGCCATGCGCAACAAGCTGGGTCAACACCAAAGGATCTAAGGATTCATAGTCTACAGAGAGATTGGTTCTATTCAATACCAAGCAAAAAAACCGGGATCCCCAAACTTGCAGCCCATACCAAAGTTTGTTCCCAGTTTTGAGCCATGTGAGTCTCTTTTCTTGCAAGCTGTGTGAACTCCCTCACAAACCTTGGTCAGGCTGAAAATAGCCATTTCACAGCCTGAGAGTATTGCCTCACCTGTATAGAGAATGTGCGGACAATTTGCACCAAACTTCAGAATTCTTCAACTTTGTCATCCGAGGCAGTACGTATTGTCCAGACAAAGCCTGACATTTTTTGGGGAAAAACAAGCAAGATCTGCGACATCCTACTGCAGGAAACCCAATTCATCAGCCTGAAATTGATGCATCAGCTGCCAGTCCCACAATGCAGCCTATGCAGCCTGCTCCACAGAGTGCGAATGGCATTCAGTATGGACCGCAGGACTTCGCCTGGCAGGGGGAAAACGGATGAAGGGCTGGTTGGTCATTTCTTTTTTGGAGCATGTCCATCCCAACAAGTTTGGATGATGGCAAATTACACCATATTGCACCATGTTTCAGTTTCTGGAGGAAAATCAGCAGCAAACCAAACTGAGCGTCTAATCATTCACAGCCGTTTTTTGTTTTGCCTCTCTTTCCAGCCGTAGTGTGAACTCCGTCTGGAGGAGTTCGAGTTTTATCAGCAACTCTTTGCCATCGCCAGCCCAGACGGTCGGGATGCTCTGGATCCACATGTTGCTGCCAATTTCTTGGCAGCGAGCAACTCAGATGAAGCAAACGCCTGGGATTCGTTGAAACAAAAATGGAATGATTCGGGATTTAATGGGAATTTGATGGGATTTACGTGTTTTTCAATTTTCCAATTGGTAAATCCATCAATTGGGGAATCTACCGGAGAAGATGAGAAGTTTCAAGATTTTTACAGTCCCCTTTAAGCAGATCCAAGGCCAACTTTCACAGGAAGTGCTTCACCAAATCTGGCACTTTGCTACATCTCTGCAAAGCTATACCCAGCAGTATTTGACCACTGAAGGCTTCTTCATTGCCTGTCGTTTGGTGGCCTGGGCCCAAAACGGTGGCCTTCCCATGGACATGGTCCATGCCCATCAGCCGCCCCCCTTACTCCCCGAGTTTCCGGGACTTCAGCAGCCACCGTCCTCGATAGGATCGCCACCCCAAAGCATGGGAGGTAGCGAGGTCTCGGACATGCAACCAGTGATTCGTCTCCAGCATCTTGGCTGGTGATTTCTGGGACTCAAAATCTTCAAAATTTTCAGGAAGATCCCAACTTTGTCCTGTTCAGTCGCATGACATTGGGACAGTGCTGAGGGTAGCAGGTTTTGGACACAGACACACACTTGCTGTATGGACACATTGTAAAGGTTTTTTGTCATGCAGATGAGTACAGATACTGACAGCTAGTAGATGGCCAGTTGGGACATAGACAGTACTACTTCCTGGGATTCCCATCGAGTCCATCATGGGAATTCCTACCAATTGATAAGAAACGCGTCCCTTGCTGTTCCCAGTTCTTTTGCCAGGCTTTTGCGTGTTTCATCCCAATTATTCTGTTGCTTTGCGACGACAACCGCCCGCACCGGAGTATTAGCTCCAATAAAACCGGAGGTCCAATAAAACTATGTATGTTCCATGTTGGGCCTTTCTATGGCTCATGTT
>BGPT01000781.1:304292-325034 GCA_003297045.1 Symbiodinium sp. clade C Y103 | reverse complement strand
TCCCACATCGATAAGCGCACCTGGTTGTGAAGACGAGAAAATTAAAAATTAGATGACAGAAAATGAACACTTGCAATGATCATCTTGCCCTGGATCTCGTAGCTGTTGATGTAGATGTCCTACGATTTCTGCTTGCTCACTCTTTGAAAGAAAATACTTGCCTGAACATCCGATAGGCATGATCATGTCGAGACGGACATGGAGACACACACACGATTTTTTGTGAGACTGTTTAGTTACATCCATTTAGAATTACTGAGAACTGACGAGTTATCTCAAGCCTTACCCAAAATCCCACACAGGTCTTTTTTACAATCACTGGATTAGTACCTTCCATCACTCTCACAGCTGCATGCCATCAGGCATCTTCGTGTCGTTCTCTTGCTCGTAACACAAACTACCTTTCGTCCTCCCCCTCTCAAGTCTGTGTCAACAAGTATCTTTCATTGTGGTCAAGAGTGATGTCACTGATATTTCATGGTGCTGGAATCAGATGCGCAACATAACTATTTGATCTACGGCGGTGGAACTGACTGGGTGCATCATAGCTCAGGCAAAGCCTCTTCCCAGGGTGCGCTGCTAGTGCTGCTAGTGGGATCGGGGCTGGACTGGGCATTGCAGTTTGAGGTTGAATGAGAGCAATTGGACCGGTGAAACATCTTGGAATGTAGAACCAAGGACCCAAGAGAACTCTCATGGAAGTTCCCCACCTATTTGCACTGCTGTAGACTTCCAACTACCGATTCTAACAAGATGGTTTCCTTTCTGCTTTTTGTGGAGGCAGGTAGGTCCCAGCATAACATTTCATTTACCTCTTGAAGGTACTGGAGATATCAGACTTCAGAGAACCGCCGAGAGTCAACCACCTACTGTACCGTTGGTTTTCCCTTGTGGACAATCCTGTGAGGTCTGCATTTTTTAGCGCATTTTGTGTTGTGATGGCACTCATGGCCGCAGCCATGGCTTGGACGTGATACTAAACTGTTACACATGGATGACCGGTACTGTATAGTTCAGTAGAGTTAAAATGTTGCAACAGCATCACTCATCATCTAGCTGTGGTTTGTATCATTTGTATCTTTTGGTTTAATGATCCAGGCCCTCTTTAAAAACCAGGACTGACACCTAAACTCGTGGACTTCAACAAAAGGACGATCTTACGCATCAACAAATATCAACAATCTGGCTAACAATTGAGGCTTGCAGTCTTCCATTTTCTTGCACACGTGTCTTGTCGTCGCAAAACTTAGGAAATCACCTGGAAACATAGGACGAATTGATGCAAATTGGAGTGGCGGGAGATCTCCGCACCACGTTTCGTTCAGGGAGGGCTTCGCTGCATAGCCATGAATGCGAGTCGGGCATGAGCGCCTATTACAAAGAGAAGAAGCGAACTCCAACTTCTGATGGGAGGTGTGCCATGTAGCTGGATGTGGGGTAGGCGGAGATGGATTACAAAGGAATATGACTGTGTAGATATGTAAATATATGTAGTTCAGTTCAGGAAAATCTCCCCAGTTTTCTTGGAAGTGCCAGCTCATGGAGCTAGCAAAATCCATGTCTATTTGGTGGTTCTGGTATATTATACTAGTCAATGCATTTTGAAGTTGAAAAGCTTCAGAAGCTGGTTGCTTCTGGCAATATTCGTTTCTCAACCAAGTTTGGCCACCGTGACAGTTGATTTCATGTGATTTCACCAAATTCTTCAGACGAAGCGCAGACCAATGTCCTATATACGCGAGGCTTGTGGTCAGGCTTGACCCATCTTTGACATGTTGGTTCCCAGCTATTTTGATACAGAAGATGCGCTTGATGAAAAAGCAGACTGAAGAATTGTGGCGTGGTTCCAGCAACACAAAATTGAGGCTGAAGCGCTCTCAATTATGCTTTCTTTCGAAGACGAGGGAAACGAGATGCTAATGGGACTAATGGGTGTCTTCCAAAACTGCCGGTACCAAAATGCAGATATTCCCTCTTCCTGCTTTGCAGATTCATTTACTTCTTATTTGCCTTGTGCAATTTGCAGTGGCTCCCACTACTGGAGCCACTGTGCTTTTTCTTTTTTCTTAACCACCGGTTTGTAGGTCTGGTAGCGACTCTATCTATCTATCTATCTATCCATCCTTCCATCTATCCATCGATCTACCGCATCTATTTATTCGAGAAATGGCTTTATTTTGCGCAAATGCGTAGTATTCCCTGAGTGGGACGGAACTAGGTGCAGAACGGAATTACAGTAGGTCCAAATTGAAGACTCAGAAAAGAGAAAGCACCAGGTGCGGCGTTGGAAACCCAGGTCAGTTATCAAAACGAGGTCAGGGAATGGAACAAAAGGTAGAGTCGGCGTAATCTTTTCCAGTAACCTCAAATAGCTTCCGTGGCTCATACATGCATAGTATAGTATAGTATAGCATAGCATAGCATAGTATAGCATAGTATAGTAGAGCATAGCATAGTATAGCATAGTATAGTATAGTATAGTATAGTTGGTATGGCATAGTTATCATAGTATAGTATAGTATAGTATAGTATAGTATAGTATAGTATAGTATAGGATAGGATAGGATAGGATAGAGGATAGGATAGTATAGCATAGTTAGTATTGAATAGTATAGTATAGTATAGGATATGATAGGATAGTAAAGCGTAGCATAGTATAGCATAGCATAGCATAGTATAGCATAGTATGGCATAGTATGGCATAGTATAGTATAGCATAATATCGTATAATAGTATATGTGAATTTCATCTCCATTGAGCTTGCACCACCTTTTCAATGACCGGGCCCTTAGGCTCATGAGTTTGTCCCAGTTTGTGGCAAAAGGGTTTGCTAGTGTTTCTGTTTACATTGGTAGCGGAGCCTACCGGGGGGCCAGTAATACCCCGGTCAAAGATTTGCCATAGTGGGGCCTGTGCTGTGGCTTTGGGCAGCGACGTCGCTGCGGGGTGATCCATTGTGGGTGCCGGTATGTCTACTGAGGAGGATTCCAATCAGGGGTCTAGTAGGGTGGCTGATGATCGAGGCGTGAGCTCTACTACTGAGGTGATTGGTGAACCCCCTGGGGAGACTGAGGAAAGATGGAGTGCTGAGGACTGGCGTCTTTGGAACTCAGGTCAATGGTACTCGAGGGGCTGGTCATGCTCCTTGGTGGACGAGCTCTACGGCATCAGGTGATGATCCCTGGTCGGGCTGGAAGGAGACTAGATCGACTGGTCGAGATGATGGACCGGAAGAACGAGCCGGAGGTGGGGCCAGTGATAAGATCATAGCACCGGAGTTCAGTGGTGAAGATGACAAAGATGGTATCAAAGCACGTGGGTATCTTCGAAAGATTCAAGCTTGGCGGAGGGTAACCAGGTTGAAACCCCCGAAACAGGCTTTGGTGCTGTATAACAGCCTGACAGGGAAGGCATGGAGAGATGCGGAGGAACTGGATGTCTCCACCTTGGACGCTCCGGACGGCGTGGAGGTCTTTGTCGAGTGGATCAAGGACCGCTACCTGGACAAAGAGGTGGTGAAGGCCGGCAAGTACATGAGCGACTTCTTCAAGAACTTTAAAAAGTTGCCGGCCCAGGACATCCGGGACTTTAACATGGAGTNGGACAAAGAGGTGGTGAAGGCCGGCAAGTACATGAGCGACTTCTTCAAGAACTTTAAAAAGTTGCCGGCCCAGGACATCCGGGACTTTAACATGGAGTTTGACCGACATGTGGGGAAACTTCGAGAGGTTGGCTGTGTCTTACCTGTTGCTTGCAATGCTTGGTGGTACGTGGACAAGCTGAGACTGGACAACACAGCCGAATTGAATCTCCTGGCATCCGTGGGGAATGCCTATGACTTGCAGAAGTTGCAGGATGCTGCGGTGGTGCAGGACAGGATGAACCGGAGGATCTGGGAGACGAAGCGACATGACCCCAAGAAGAACCAGGTCTTTGTGACGGAACTCGAGGACGCTTCGGACGAGATGGAGGCGATGGACGACCTCGAGACCTACGACGAGGAAGATGAAGAACCTGGAGAACATGATGTGGAAGCTCATGAGGCCTATGCGGCCTTCCAGAACGCAAAGGCTAAGTACAATAGCCTGCTCAAGGCCAGGGGTACTGTGACACCTCAGGGCCGGGAAGAGGCACTTCAGCGTGCCAAACAAAGGTCTTATTGTAGTGCCTGTGGGAAGAAGGGCCATTGGCACAAGGACCCCATCTGTCCTAAGAACAAGAACTCTGCCACTGGTGGGAACGCTCCCCACACTACGCACATTGCCTATTACACGGGTGGGGAGACTGACGAGCTCGAGGTGGTGGTGGATTGTGCTTGCAGCCGAACTCTTGCTGGAGTTCCTTGGGTGAAGAACTACATCGCCTTCGCCAAGAAGTACAAGATCCCCTACTTCCTCATGGAGCAGAACGAGACCNTGGAGTTCCTTGGGTGAAGAACTACATCGCCTTCGCCAAGAAGTACAAGATCCCCTACTTCCTCATGGAGCAGAACGAGACCTTCAAGTTCGGTGGCCCGAGGTTGTACCCTTCGACGAGGGCATTGGTGGCGTGGTTGGCCATTCGTGGTCGATGGTTCTTGGTGAAGATTGCAGTGGTCGCCACTCAGGTGCCTCTGCTGTTGAGTCGACCGGTCTTGGGCCAACTTGGAATGCACTTCAAGCTCGATGAGAACATGGCTGATTTTACCAGCCTAGGATTAGTAGATGTCAAGTTAGGTTACACAGCATCTGGGCATCCACGTGCCGAAGCTTTTGATTTTGCTGGCCAACCACCAGGGTGGCCAGAATGTCTCGATTGGAGTGTGACGGAAATCCACATTCCTGGAATGGCATCGGCAGTTCATCGAGCATACATGGCGAGTGGTTTGTCTCACGGGGGTGGTAGTCTTTTTTATCCCAAAGTTCATGGGCATGTCGAAGAACTCCTCACTAGGGATATCCTGGATCATGAAGTCTTCATGAATTGGTGGAACGGAGATGCGTTGTCACGGGACTTCTGGATTGAGACAGAGGACTACTTGGATAGGATACATGTGACACCTAGGAGGACCTTCTTTGACCCATCGCATTGGAAGACAACTCAAGGACCTCTCAAGGACAATCTACTTCAAAGACTTGGTGCTGTCAGAGAATCCACTTGCATACCTTGTCACACAAAGTGTCCAACCATTGTACTGGAACATCATTGGCATGAAGAGGGTGGTCCTCGTGCAGAATTTCTTTGGATTGGCCGCAGCCGTTTTCATCGAAAACAACCCGGACCTGAAGTGGCAAGCCCAGGCCCTTTGGATGTCATCCGAACCTACGTCGCCATGGAAGATGAATCGGGCGCAGTTGGTCGAGCGACTGGAAGCGATGGGTGTGCCATACCGTCGGGAGTGGACGGTCCCGGAACTTCGTGCCACACTGATCGAAGAGATGGAGGTTCGTGGACTACGCAAGAACAAGCTCCTGGGGATCTCTCACCTCAGCCTGGAAGCCCTGAAGGAGAAGTGCCTGGGGGAGGGGATCGCCTTGCCAGAGAAGGTGAGTCGCGGGGTGCTGATGAAGCTCCTCCGCGAGAGCACGCCCCCGTCGGGCGAGGAGGTGGTCTGCTTCGGGAGTTACAAGGGCTATATGTACAAGGAAGTCAACGAGTCCTATCTGCAGTGGGCTATGGAAGAGGTGTCCAGCAACCCACAACACTGTGCAGATCTGGCCCGACTGGCCCGTTGGGCACAGGCACGACCGACGACGGGGATGGCATATCGCCACACCAATCCCGAGGCGGCACCAGTGGTGGCCATGCCGGCCGGAGCCCTGCCGAAGGCGAAGGTCAAGTCTACTCTGACATCGAAGACGCCGAGAACAACTCGCACAAGGCCTTTGGAGACCAAGGCGGAGGAGACGACCGACTTCTCGGAGGTGGAGTGGCCCGTGGAGGACCAGATTGCGGACATGGAGGCCAGACTGGAAGTGCTGAAGACGATCAAAGCTCAGGAGGAGAAAGTGAAGCTGGAGAAGGAGGCCAAGGCCAAGTCATCGGCAGCAAAGCCCGTCTGAAGAAGAAGGCCTACTGGAACAAGGTCGGCGAGTTGGTGAAGCTGAGGAGATCTATGCGCGAGGCCAACTTGCCCAACATCCCGGACGATGAGCACTCCCTTGACGAGATCTATGACCAGGACATCTTGGAGGTTGATGAGTATGACTCGGATGAGAGCGGTGGGGCCCCCAAGGTGAACTTGAAGTACCCTGTGGACTATGACACAGTGAAGAACCTTCCTTCAAAGCGGATGAAGAGGGCATCTAGGAAGAGGGTCACAGGATGGGCACGTCGTGCCTTGTGTTGTTTGACAACTACCTTGGTGGCCCTGGCATCACCTGTGGCGGCTGAGTTCGATGAGGCGGTGATGGCACCGTTACGTGACCTGACTACTGCAATTGTGGGACATCGTGAACGGGAGCCTGTGGCACTGTTGGAATTGTTTGCAGGCTCTGCTCATCTCACTACGGAGTTCGCTGCCCGTGGTTACAATGTGCTGGAACCACGTGATATCCTTTATGGCCATGATCTCTATGATCCGTTGGCGCGGGAGAGCGTCTTCAACGACATCGAGACTATGAGGCCGCGATTGTTATGGGTGGCTTTACCGTGCACTATGTGGTCACCATGGCAGCGGCTCAACTATGCACAACGACGGCAAGCTCTTCGGCGAGCACGACAGAAACAGAGGAACCTGGTGAACTTCGCTGTGGAGGCAGCTTGGGCTCAGGTGACTACTGGGGGAGAGGTGGCTTTTGAACATCCAAGAGAATCTGACATGTGGTCCGACCGCTCTTTGCTGAGCTTGTTGGACAGTCCTTTGGTCTCTATGGCTGATCTGGACATGTGTCGTTATAACCTGAGGGCCGTCACGGATGGCGGTAGGCTCAGGAAGCCAACAAGGATTTTGTCATCAAGCCCCCAACTGTTGGAACCGTTGAAACTGACATGTCATGGCGGCCATGGCCATACCCCGACACAGGGTAGGAACACCAAACCCGCTGGGGTCTATACCAAGGAGTTTTGCCAAGCTGTCATACAGGGCTACAAGAAGATGTCGGGTACTTTGTGGTACCACGAGAATGACCGCACTTGGGAGGCTATGGCTGTCGGTCCACTTGATCCTGGACAACCTTCCAATCCTGAACAAGGACCTCGAGGAGCACAACGTGATCAAGTTCAAGATCGCCCTGGTGAAGCACGAGGCCCTCAACTTGAACCTGGTGATGGAGTATGTCCTGACGATCGACGTCCTGCCGGCGGTCCTACAGAATGCCCTCCTGATGGACACCAACCTGCTGCTGATTTACCTGGACGTGCTGGTGCTTCTGGCATCACTTTTCCTGAACAAGTACCAGGACATATCGCCAAAGCCCTGAGGCGTATCCATCAGAACTTGGGACACCCGTCCAACTCTGATTTGGCGAGACACCTTCGACTTTCTGGAGCTGGAGATGTAGCAGTGAAAGCCGCGCATTCTTTGCGCTGTGAGACTTGTGCACGCCATACTGGCCCCGGGACAAGACGACCGGCCAAGTTGGTCCGGGCGCTAGACTTCAATCATGAAGTATGTCTGGACACCTTGAATCTTTTTGATGCGCAAGGGAAGAAGGTGGAAACACTTTCGATCTTGGATATGGCTACGGGCTATCACATCGTGAAGAAGATCACTGGTCGGAAGTCCAATAACCTGCTCAAGGACTTTGTGGACGCCTGGGTCAATTGGGCAGGACCTCCACTACGTGTCACTGTAGACCAAGAACGCGGTTTCCTCAAAGAGTTCACGGATGGTCTTGACATGCTTGGTATTCAAGCGAGGGTGATTGCAGGACAAGCACATTGGCAACAAGGTGCCGTAGAACGACAAGGGCAATGGTACAGGGCCATCTGGGATAAGACGATTGCCCATGTGGTACCAACCAATGAGGAGACAGACTACACGCTGGCTATGGTCAACGCCGCCAAGAACAACTTGAGGAGGAGCCATGGCTACTCCCCATCACAGTGGCTATTTGGGGCAGAACCCCGTCTGGGTGATGCGATGTTGGATGAGAACGAGGAGCTCTATCAGCTTGAGGAGCTTCGTTCCCACGATGAGATCTGGCGCAGGAAACAACAGATTAGATATGCTGCACGGATGGCTTTCATCCAGTCACAAACTGAATCTGCTGTGAAGCGAGCACTTCTTGGGCGTTCTCGTGTGGCCACTGAGGAGTATGCGGCTGGGGACTATGTCTACATCTACCGCATCGATAAGACAGCTGGTGGTAAAGCACGACAGCGTCAGAATGTCGGCGAGTGGATTGGTCCTGGGGTTGTCATCGGCAAGGAGGGCAACTCATACTGGGTCTCCCGTGGCGGAAGGTGTGTGCTATGTGCTCCCGAACACCTTCGACCAGCCGAAAGCGAAGAGCTGGGGGCTGCCTTTCAGACAAAGGCTTTGAAGGAGGACCTCATGCGAGTGGTAGCAAACTTAGAGGATGAGGGCAACGATGAGGTCTTTGCTGATGCTACGGGGACTCCTGCTTTCACTAAGAGGACAGCAGCTAGTGATGAAGTCCCTGAGAGAAGAATGCGCTCCAAGGGAGTGGCGAGGATGCTCAAGAGGGAGGTTCCAGAAGGAGCCTTGTCACAACCTAGTAGACCTGCCCCTGCACTTCAACGAGAAGCTGAGGAGCCTGAACAACCTGAAGAACGTGACATCGAGGACCTCTTGGAGCAATCCTTTCATCAAGCGATGGTGACTGAGAGAAGGGTTCCTAGGAGCCTAGTCAAGCAGAATGACAAGGAGATCCGCTGGGAAGACATCCCCGAGGCAGAGAAGGGGTTGTATCTTGAAGCTGAGGAGAAACAGTGGCAGGAACACCTCCGCTACGAGGCAGTTCGAGTACACCCACCAGCTGATGCTGAACTACTGCGAGCAAAAGTCCCAGCCAACAGGATCTTTAGAGATAAGAATGTGGCCAAGCGTCGGGAAAACCCAGAAGTTCCAGCAAAGGCCAAAGCCCGACTTTGTGTCGGAGGCCATATGGATCCCGACTTGCGAAAAGGGGAGGTCAACACCGAAGCACCTACTGCTTCGAAAACCTCTTTGTTCACACTTCTTTTTCTTGCAGCTCAGCTGAGCTGGAGACTGGCGGCAGGAGATGTGGAGGCTGCGTTTTTGAACGGGATTGTCTCGAAGCGCAACCTTTACTTTGAAGCACCTCGACGTGGACTACCTGGTGTTGTTCCAGGATCTCTTGTTGAGATTGTGAAGGGTGTGTTCGGCTTGGCGAATAGCCCTCGGCTTTGGTGGGATAAGCTAGCTGCCGAGCTACTCAGTTTGGAGATCGTCATCGGTGGCGAGGTCTTGAAGTTGAAGCATCACAAGTTTGACCCATGCCTTTTCCTACTTCGTGATCAAGCTGGTGAGGGCCGTCTTCGTGGTGCTTTGGTGACCCATGTCGACGACCTCTTGATTGCTGCCCCTGCTGGGGAGATGGGTGAACTTCAACAAAGCCTGTCTAAGATCTTCCCGATCGCTGACTGGGAGCAGGATGAGTTCGAGTATACGGGCTCCACCATCAAGCAGACCGAGGACATGATTGAGGTGCACCAGAAGCCCTATGTGAACTCACGGCTCGAAACAGTGGAATTACCGGCTCAGTATGAGACCCCCAATCATGCTGATGAGGTCACTATGAAGGACAACATGAGCACTGTGGGGGCACTCTCTTGGCTTGCCGCTCAGAGCCGTCCTGACCTTCAAGCTGGAGTCTCTCTTTCTCAGAGGAAGCAGAAGCAACCCACCTATGAGGATGTGAAGCACACCAACAAGATCGTGAAAATGGCGCAGAAAGGTAAGGACGAACCACTTCGGTTCACGAAACTGGCCGATGATCTGAGCCAGTTGGTTTTGCTTGTGTACCACGACGCGGCCTGGGCGAATGCCCCTCTGGATCCTGCCGTAGCAGATGCTGCGGAGCTCGAAGAAGCTCAAGGACATGGCGTTTATTCCCAACTTGGTCATCTACTGGTGCTCACCACTAAGGATGCATTGGCAGGACGACCGAGTCCCTCTATGATTGTGGGTTGGAAATCTCATGCTTGCCCACGTGTCTGCAGAAGCACCTTTGCTGCAGAGACAATGGCAGCTTTGGGTGGATGGGAGGACGCCTTGGCATTTCGCTCCTATGTCTCTTGCGCTGTGGACCCCGAAGCTGCTGGTGAAGATCAAGCACGTGAGCTCTTCCCCATTGTATCCTTGACGGATTGCAAGTCGCTCTATGACAACGTGCACAGAATCGGGGGGCCTAGAGCGCCAAGTGAGAAGCGGCTGGTCGTGGATCTCACGGCTTTGCGTTTGATGGTAGCTGCGGAAGATCGACGTTGGGCCACTGAACTGCCTGGTGCTAAGACTTTCAGGTGGCTCCCCACCACACATCAGCTGGCCGACATCTTGACGAAGGTCATTCCTGATGTCCGATCGTGGTGGCAGAACGTCCGTCTGATCCAACTGCCATTTGGTGCAAGCTCAACTATATAGTTGAGGAGTGTGAATTTCATCTCCATTGAGCTTGCACCACCTTTTCAATGACCGGGCCCTTAGGCTCATGAGTTTGTCCCAGTTTGTGGCAAAAGGGTTTGCTAGTGAGTATAGTATCGTATAGTATAGTATAGTATAGTATAGTATAGCATAGTATAGTATAGTATAGTATAGTATACTATAGTATAGTATAGTATAGTATAGTATAGTTTAGTTTGTATAGCATAGTTAGTATAGCATAGTATAGTATAATATAGGATAGTATAGTATAGTATGGTTTAGTTTGTACAGCATAGCTAGTATAGCATAGTATAGTATAGTATAGTATGGGATAGTATAGTATAGTAAAGTATAGTAAAGTATAGTATCAATTTTGAAGACTCTACCTATCCCGTGTATATATATATATATACACATATATATAAATATATATATATATATATATATGCACACATAATATATATATATATACACATATCTATTCTATGTGCCAGGACAGAACCAATTTTGGAAATCCTGCGACGCCTGGATGCTTCGGGGACCGGATCCTTGACTGAGCTTGGCCTGTCCTCACATTCCTCGCCGGGGGGGTCACCAGTGGGTCGTGGGTTCCTCGGCATGTCTGTGTGCCCGACGTGTCTCGACGTGTCGCCAAGGACTTCTTCAACGTCAACGATTGGTGAAGTTGATCCACGGCTTGGTGCCAGAGATGTCACCACAGTCCATCGAAATGTTGCTTGGTACAGGCTGAGAGACTTTGTTCCTGGTTCTTTTTCATTCTCTTGAAGCGGAAACGATGAAGATAGTGAACCCGTGGTTCATCAGCACTTGCGGCAAAGACTTTGCATGCGTTTCACAGCGGGTGTGCAGATCCCATGCAGTACCAGTAATAGCACCAGAAAATCCTGCCACCCAGATTTGTTTGACCCATTCCCGTAGGGAACACGAGCATGGTGTAGCCTCATAATTTGGTCAGTGCTCAGAAACTGGTTTTGGTCAGTTGCTTTAGGAGTGCTTCCCAAAATGGCGGTGTTGTGGAAAATGGCATGCCTAAACCATCTAAAACCACTTAAAATCATATAAAACCATCCAAACCATCACAAACCATCTGAAATCCTTGGAGGACCTTAGACGATGTAGATCGATGTAACAAACCAACATCCCGAAAATGGTGAAATGGTCAGAGACGAACTGAGTAGCCGCGTAGCCCATGTCAGCTGAGGCTGATGGACTCCAGCCTCCATGCAGATCAGGTGCCCAGAGATTGGTGGATGGCATCCGTCTCCCAATAAACCGATGTCAACCGATGTCCAGTTTCAACATGTGTCAAAAGTGTCATCAAAATCAGCGTTTTCTGAAGATGGAGGCATTGTTGCTCAAGTGCTTCCGGTTTCTCGCTGCTCATCAGATTTTTGAATGCCGTTTCATTTCGCTAGACCTACACCCTAATTCTGTTAGGTCGTGTTTTGCATGCAAGTGACAGACTGCAACGGTCTGCAATGCACCCCACGCCAGGAGAATGTGCGATACCAGGAGTTCATCACTTGGCTTTTCGAAGGTGTCACTGCACTGCCCAGACCCAAAGAAAACTTGGAAGGCTCTGCCATCTCTGTGGCGACCTGGAATGTGGCAGCTGTCACTGGGCGAGTGTACCATGTCAGTTTATCAATACATCACGCAGGCGAAAATTGCAGCATTATATAGACATATCATGAAATATCACGAAACTAATCATATAGACATCACCAACTGCGGAGTTTCAGAGTAGCATGTTTTTTTTCCATCTGGAAGCCACCAAAAAATGTGGAAAAGGACCCAAGGCAATTCCCCCCTTGCTGCCATTGTTGCCTATGCCTTTGTGCTTCTGAGGTGAACAACAATCCATTTGAGTATTGGTTGGCACATGACGATCCCAGCTGCTCAGCTCAAGAGGGTGTCATAGATTGCAGGACCTTCGGCAGGTTTCGATTGAAAGGATCGAAAGCTTCAGGATTTGCAATCGATCTGATACAGCTGGGCAATTCTCCATCATCTTCTATTGCTAAGCAAGACAAAGCCACTCCGAATTCCCTGCAGCCTGTAAAATTTGCATGTCCAAAAACATATGTGGAATGGAAATCCAAGGAGGTTTGAGAAACACATGAATTCGCGCTGGTCGGAATTCACGATTTATGTGGTTGGCTTCTGCATTTCTTGGCTGTCGGAAATCAATGAGGTTATGTCAACCTCATGGTCGCAGTGGAGACATGCCTCGCATCCCCATCAGAAGCCTGGGATGTGCCCGTTTGTTGCTCGGCACAAAAAGATTTGGTGGCCATGCTGGCATGGATTGAAGTCGAAGGCTTCTTACTATCAAACTATACAGTCTTCGCATGTCCAAAAATAAGGGAGGCTCCGAAGTCCCTACGTCCAGTGTTTCAGTAGCTGTTGGACATATTTGTGGGGATCACTCGTTGGCTGTTGGTGGTCCATGTAAACCGCAAGCTATACATAGCTATACTATTCGGTGTAGTGGGTCAATGACGCGGCTAGCTGTCAATGCCGTTTGACTGGTCAATGCTTCGTATAGTACGGTACTGCGCTGGCCGTATCCATCAATTGCTGCAGAGAATGGTTCCCAAGGTGAGATCTTCACGGAAGAGATGTTCCAAGAACTGAAGGCGACATGTGGCACTGGGTGGACACGATGGCTAGACTCAGTTCATGGAGGACTTGGACTGTTCATCCAATATTCCAATCTGCATTTTTTTTGCCTGGGAGCCTGTCAACCCATTGAAGCAGTTGCCTTGGGTCCTGATCCCAGGTGCTGATGCTCGAACATGGCATTCATGGAGTGGAAGAGGTGGAGGACTCTGGCAGATGGGTGGCACGCTATGATAGTTTGCAACACGTGATGACACGTGCAACGCTTTGATCTTGTTCCTTTGAAAGGGTGTGCCGGGAAGTGTATTCAGCATGCTTACTTTTAGTATCTTTTAGTCTTTCCATTGGCTACTGAATGTTTCCAGACCTGTTGGGATTCTGTTCCAGCAGAAAAGTGCTCCAGGGATTTCAGTGCTGGTACCTCCATGGGTGTTGATGCAGGAGTCCATGTGGAGAGGGTCCGACTTGAGACTTCGTGATAGACGGGTAGTCAAAGGCTCAGATCCTTCCAGCTGAAGGGGGGGCAACCTGGGAATGTGGGGAGGTGCAAACTCGGTTGTGAGTGGTGCAACCACATATGGCCTTCTTGATATTTCTGCGGGTGATGCACTAGCAGCCTTGCAAATGGCACTTGCTTTCTCCTTTTGAAAGAGTTTTCACAATTTAGTTTGACTGCTGTTGCTTGTTTGGGACGAGGAAGATCCAAGAATCACTGAGATCTTCAACTGCGCCATGGACCGAGGTGTCCGAATTCATCAAAGACAAGTCTTTGGGTTCCAAGCGGCTCATCTCTATGCCGGACCGAATCACCAACACGCAACTTGGGCTTGACATGTTTCAGTTGAGGCCAGAAGGCATGTTGAAGGGTTGAGGTCCCGCCCTTTGAAGGCACACCCTTTGAGCATTACTTCACCATAAGACGAAAATGACAGTTTTGCGATACATTTGCTTATATACTTACAGTACACGTACAATACATGTATGCCTATATATATATGTATATATATATAATTACTGTGTATCAGTATATCATATATCTCTATATCTCTCTATCCATACGCAGAATATAAACAGATACAGATACTTCAGACATACATGTACGCACACGAACACATTCATATACCAAGAAACATGTTTTCATATTCAACCATAGAAATAGAGACACACAGGCAGGCAGACAGATTGGACCGTTAGAGGGTGTAGCAGCCGTGGCCCTTTTGCCCAGGGTGCAAGTCGTGACCAGAGTGCCCAGTGAGTACAAGCCACCGCCTGCTTGTCGACCATCAGCAGCTTGTCTTGGAAGAACCTCTTGCCAGATATGCCAGTCTCACCAGATCATTGCTGACTTGCTCAATGCACTGCTTGACTCTGCCGAGGTGATCAACAACTATCTTGGCGTCTTGGATGAGAGTTTATTCTTGAAGGTTGTTTTCGGTTGTTTTCCTCCTAGATCTCTGGACTTAACTCAGTGAATCACATTCGGTTGCTGACCTTGTTGGCTTTGGCCTTGTTGGCTTGGTCGGAGCCAGCGACCTACTGGCATGCTTTGCATCGCTTTTCTCAGGTGATCTTTCTACTCTGGAAGTCTGGTGGGGATCCTGGAAGAGGTCTGGGAGAAGAGGACAGTTTGGAATTGCTGAGAGTATCATGGAATCCATGGAATCAGCCCCACAGGAATGTATATATAGAATGAAACCCTCTATATGATTCGCAGTTAGTCGATACAAGAAGCAGGGCAAAGTGTGGCGGGACCCCACTCTATCCACAAGACCCTCTGCAGCTGTTTGATCTTGCAGGTTCATGTTCCTGGAGTCCCTGGCGGTGAGGCCATCGGCGGTGACCGTTTGCAGTGTCGTTGTGACCATCCGACTTGTCCGACTTGTCCTACAGATTTACAGCTTGACTTCGGACTGGTCAGGATTGCACATGGCTCCCAACATGCGCTTCTAATCTCCCACACGCCAGGACCCACCAGGGTCTGTCTATTCGGCGGCCTTGCCACATGTTGGAACCTATACCCCGAAGTGGCATGGTTGCAGTCGGTCTTTCAGCCTGTCCTTGGCTTCATGGGTGTGGACGTTGAGATCCTAGAATAGCCAACATTCGAATTTACTTTGACTAATCCTTGATACGGGCATGATGGAATCTTCAGGTCTGACAAGAACAGTCAAACATATGGTTCCTGGATTTAGGAGACCCATTGGACCACATGGATTCACATGGATTCACATGGTACATAGTGATTCCGAGTAATTCTTGAGCAACAGGTCACACCTAGCGCCTCACCTGAGCGTTTCAGACGGGCCCAGCCTGGAAGACGAGGCAAGTATCCAGCGATCTCTGAGAAAGAGGAGCGTCTCGTAGCTTGCCTCAGAGGCTCTTCAGGCTCTTTATTATGTACACAATAATATATATATATATAAACAAATATACGTATAATTATATGCATATAGTATATTATATATAATTCGCAAAAAGCTTTCACCAAACGTGCTTGTGACGGAGTGGTGTGTTCAGAATCTGGTAAAGTCATGGAAAGTTCAGATAGTTGTGTGCCCAAAACCGTGTTTTCCCAAGGCCATTCCTCTTCAAATCCTTTGCCAGGCTATCTTTGCTGCTTGGCTAAGTCCCAACAAAGTTTTCACTTTGGTCATGTATATGTGTACATACTGTACAAACCTTGTGGCTTTCATGTGGTCATGAAGGCATGGGACATCAAAATAAAGCTGCACACATTTTAATAAACCATTTCTGATATTGCCACTGTTATTCCGACTATTCCTATGTTTGTGTGTGACGATTGTCAGGATCCACATGGGACCGTTCCCTGTGGTGATTCGGTAGATTGTATCATTGATTGAAATCTTCCAAGGATGCAATCCTCGTACACCTCATGTGCCTCGACCAGCAGGGCGGTGACCGCTGGTTTGCGAGAGTTGAAAAGGTGGCATTCTGAACATCTTCGCACGTCTTGACTTTGACAGGTAGGTTTCAAGAACATTTCACAGGGGGGAGGCTTCATCCACGGACATGCATGGCTCTTTGATCCCCTCAAAATGGGCCATAGGGTCTTGACCGATCTGACTTGATTATCTCACGGAGCATTCAAAAATTGCAAAGGATCAGACCGCACGATGCTGCCATGAATTTTGCATCCAAGGGCACCATCCAAGGCACTACTGTTCACCAGATGGGACATGGCAAGTGGTGAAGAGCCAGATCTGCCCTTTGGCGAAATGCTGGACTCGCTGATCAGCTTCTTTTTGTGTCCGGATGAAAGTGCTTCTTGACTCGTCTTGGTGCCAAGGTGACCATCTTTATCGCTGCAAGGCCCAAAGGACCATGGAGATTCTTGAGACCAAGTATCACACAGAAGCATGGCAGCAAGGCTATGGCAGCACACGGCTACCCGATGGTACCCACATCCTCCGACACTTGTTTTGGAAGGTTTTCCAGAGTTAGAGCAGCATTTTGAAGTGGCTAGAATCACCAAGGTGGATGTGATTTTTCTCCAAGAGGTGGCTAGCAACTTCTATGACTTTTTCCAGCGTTCCTCCTTAGCCACCAGCTTCCACTGCGTGCTGCCCTCTGGCATCTTGGTGTCATCCATGCCAATCTCCTGCAAATCCAGAGTTGTATGAATGGAAACCCACACTAGCCCAGTGATCAATCACTTTTTGGACTCCCAACTAGTGGGTATACACGCGCACACACACAAATCACCTGTGAGATTGAAAGAAAGACATTTTGAGTGCGAATGGACTTGTTCCAGAAATCGTATGCGCTCTCATGCCAAGAGGCTACAGTAAGCCTGCGAGTTCACTGCCAAATCACGCATTCAATCATTAGAACGGGTTCAAATCCCCTGTATCCCCTTCAGACAATGTGCCCTCATGAGTTTCGCGATGTTTAGCATCCTGAGGCATGGATGGCAAGCGCGATCAGCAACTCAGCGGTGGTACTCGTAGATGTTTCATTCCACGATTCCAAATTCCCTGGGCATCAAAGCATATCAAAGCCATTAAAACGGACTTTGATGTTTTGCCTCAGCTAGCTAAGAAATGGAACATGTTGAATTCTTTGTCTGCAACTAGGGGGAAGTGAAGCTTTGGTCTTGCTGAAGGAATCATGCTTTGTTGATCTTTGTTGAGCCGAGAATTGCATGAGACTTCATAAAGGTTTGGCAGATGCATTGGTCGATCTTGGACATGCACGGCATGAAGAGCGTTCACACTCATCATACCAAAGCGTGCTCTCAAAATCGACGCTGCATCGAATTTAAACAAATGAGAGAACCTCATGGAATTCATCGTTTGGTTTATAAGAGTTCATCCGATATATATATACATATATTATATGTAGATATATATGTATATTATATATGTATATATATATATATATATGTATATATATATATACATGTATGTATGTATATCATATATGTATATAGATACCAAAAATACATTTATTATATACATATTTGATGATCCCGCTTGTGATAGACATCCACCCGAATACAGTATGACCTCAACCATACCTTTCTTTTCCACTGCTCGCGTCAGGAACTCGCTGCTACTGCTGTCCAAGAGATTTTTTAATGACTCGATCGAGGTCGGGCTCTACAATCTTTCGTGGAAACCAGGGGCATTTTAGGGCTGTCTTGAAAAGTTGGTGGAGCCCAGATAGTATCAGATAGTACTGTTCGGCCAAAAAGACTAAGCACCGCCATGCCATGAAGAGTCGCGAATCATGTGGATCTGCCAGAGACGTTGACAGGACGTGACGGCAATCATTGAGGAATCTATGGAGGATGGTGTGCCTCGGTGTTGATTTCCCAGGACTTGATATGAGCGACGTGAAGACAGGAACGAAGCACAGCATTCTGACTGGCCTCGAGAATGTATAGTAATAGTTTTTTTCCTTTTGAATTTTGAGATCTCCAAGTGCCATAGTGCATAAGTACACAAACACGGGAAGCAACGACCACTCGGCATTTTCCGGCACAGCTACTTCGCTGATTGCGCCCAGGTGCGCTTGGTGAGCAGCGATCTTGTTGCAGTAGCTGTTTCCAGCCGAGACCAGAGGCGGCTGGGATTGCCTCGGTTTCGTGTGTGTTGGTAGCTAAAAAAACTCCCAAGCTCCTATTGATACTAGTAGGGGGTTCGGTTTATCCCTCTGCATGATGATATGTCATTTTCTACACAATCTATTACTAGTAGTCTATCATCAATCCGTGAACCACGATCATGGGACGTCAGGTCATACCTGCTGGCCTCCTTCCACGGTGATACTGCGGGAGCCTTAACCCTGCCGCTACTGCGTGCACTCTTCAGCTGTGCAGCCAAGAGATTTCCCAGGCTGGGCTGCAGGGGTGCTGGAACATGCTGGAACGGCTGATCATGTTCCTGTTTCGTTCCGGTTTCTTTTGTGCGGGTGAATTGGGTGAACTACTGTGAACCGGTGAAACGATAACTTGTCGGAATATCCCACCTTTCTTGATGTTTGCAGATTTGTAGGCAATTTTTGAGGAACAGAGAAGTACTAAACAGATTTGTTCACTCATTGACTGCAAGAAGAACCGGGACCTGGGATACCTCTGCGTCATGTAGGTCTTTTTGTCCGCAGGGTCCAAGCGTCAGCAGCAGGCACGTTTTGATCTTGGGCTTGGATGCCAACAGCTATGAACCACCCAAAGCAGAGCAACTGCCCTTCACTAATCTGATTGAAGCTCGGCAAATGTGAGGCTTCACTTGGGTCTCTGTGTCAAATGGAGGTGCCTGAAGTTTTTTTGGGTCATGTTTTTTTGAAAATCGAGGACCGCTGGAAGATGATGAATGGGGGAAGTGGATGGAACTGGCACATCTTCCCATGAACAGATATGAACAGGCCATGGACGGGAGCCTTAATACTTTGTAAGATAGACCGGAATAGACCGCCTGGTCTCCACGGGGACGTTGTCATGTTGAGTCATCTCGCTAAGGCAGAGGCAAGGTCTCTCTGGGCTGTGGGCATCAGTCCGGACTGGTTCTGCGGGAATTCTTGCTAATCCCAGACTTTCAGGGCCGTCGGAAAGGGAAATCTGGAGGTATATTGATGAAGCATGATGATTGAAAGTCATCCTATCCCTTTTGAGCATTGATTTGACGTAGCGTTTGGCCTTGACTGAACTGACTGATTGTGCACTTCAAATTCAAAGTACTTACCGTTTCCACAGATGACGCATGCACGATAAGAAATGTAGAGAACAAGAGATTCAAGGACAGTTCGAGAGAAGACATTTTGACAGCCACTCATCTTTAATTCATTGCTGATTCACTCTCATCTTTGAGCATCGGAAGAAATTTCAGCTAAAATTGGTGACCACCAAACCACCTAGCACGGGTCAATGGTACTGCACATCAACCCTCAAGATACTGAATTTCCTGAGGCGAGGGTGCACATGGGAGGGCTGGCCTGTCACATGTTCTCGTCCTGCAGGCGAAGAAGCTTGGACTAAGTACATGCTTCGGAGATGCTCCTTGGCAAAGTCATAGTATCAACATGTCTCAGCTGCTATCGGCCGAGGTTCCACATGCAACCTGAAGGTAAAGAGGTTATGCTTGCGGAGCAAGTTCCAGGTTCAAATTCTTGGCCGTTCCGACATGTTCTGGAGTTTGTTGACAACTGTGACTCAAGCCTGGGTTTAAAACTGCATACGTACTTCAACATTCAACATGCAACAGGTGGGGGTTCCGTCTGTACATCAGACCGTCAGGTGTCGCATATTTTGGTTGGCCAAATGGGCTTCATGGGGGACATCCCAAAGTGGCAATTTCAATTGATAAATCTGATAAGATTTTGGGGTTCCAAATTTTAGGAGACAACCTCAATTTTGGTTTGCAAAGCCAAGGATCCGGATGTGAACCGATGTCGAACGACATGTTGCGCTCGCACCTCGCTGCAGCCCCAACTTAATAAGGCCCGCATGAGACGAAGCGTCTGTCTTCAGTCGAGTTTGATGTGCAAGTGGTTGAAGGAAAGGCTGTCAGCAGCTGGGAGGTCTCTCAATTTCTGTCAAGTGGAAGTTCCAAAGGGATTCAGGATCCTCTAGTTGGTACTGTAGTATATACTATACTATACTATACTAATACTATACTATACTATACGATACTATACGATACTATACATCACTATACATCACTATACATCACTATACATCACTATACTTCATTTGTTCCTAGTGCAACCTGGTGCATCAATAGAGTCTTCCTTTAACCCGGCTGGTGACTCAGCTCGAGATATCTCCAGATAGCTCCAGCCCTGAAGGCGATCAGGTATAAGGATCGAGTATCTCTAAGCCACTCGGCAGATTCGGCAGGACATGTTTAAAAAACCCTGTGAAGAGCAGAGAGGGATATCAGGCTGCTATCAGGCTGCTATCCGCATGAAGGGACCGATTTTTTCCTGCGTATTTTTTTTTTTGCTGAGCGTGTAATGAAGGTATCTGTGTAATTTTATCTGCGCAAAAGCCACGTAATGTTTTGGGAGCAGCAATGTAATGTTTTCAGCCA
>BGPT01000781.1:256277-304266 GCA_003297045.1 Symbiodinium sp. clade C Y103 | reverse complement strand
TTGATAAATTATGAAGATTTGGCTGTCCAGTGGCAGCAAGATCGCTTACCGTAAGTATATTTAATTGGCGTAACATTGGACATGGTGTAAATTGATTCAAGCCACAGTTCCTTTTCTCAAGGTACCATGCTTTGAGACATGGGACACCTGTTGCACCTTCCGCTGCTTTCATCAAGGGATTAGGGAGTAGGGAGACAGCNTCAAGGTACCATGCTTTGAGACATGGGACACCTGTTGCACCTTCCGCTGCTTTCATCAAGGGATTAGGGAGTAGGGAGACAGCTGGGTCGCTTCGCTGGACATTTTTCTGTGCTCTTTGAACAGCACAATCTCCACAGCCAAAGAGATGCTGAAGTTCAAAATCGACAAAGTGGTGGCCCCAGGGCTGAACTTGTGCTGTTCGTATCAGCGGTAGTGCAATTTTATCAGAAGCACACGGGCCGCCGCATGCCGGGAACGATGAAAGAACTCTGTGCCAGTGGCACCGTGGCACCCAGGCCATGGGAATCTTGGGCACGGCTGAGGCTACGGACCGATCATGGGAGGCTACAGGCCGTTCATGGGAGGCTACAGACCCATCATGGAAGGCTACAAACCAATTATGGGAGGCTACGGACCGATCACANTACGGACCGATCATGGGAGGCTACAGGCCGTTCATGGGAGGCTACAGACCCATCATGGAAGGCTACAAACCAATTATGGGAGGCTACGGACCGATCACAGGAGGCTACAGACCGATCATGGGAGGCTACAGGCCGTTCATGGGAGGCTACAGACCCATCATGGGAGGCTACAGACCGATCATGGGAGGCTACAGGCCGTTCAAAGGAGGCTACAGGCCGTTCATGGGAGGCTACAGGCCGTTCATGGGAGGCTACAGGCCGTTCATGGGAGGCTACGAACCGATCATGGGAGGCTACAGACCGATCATGGGAGGCTACANNNNGCTACAGGCCGTTCATAGGAGGCTACAGACCGATCATGGGAGGCTACAGGCCGTTCATAGGAGGCTACAGACCGATCATGGGAGGCTACAGGCCGTTCAAAGGAGGCTACAGGCCGTTCATGGGAGGCTACAGACCGATCATGGGAGGCTACAGGCCGTTCATGGGAGGCTACAGGCCGTTCATGGGAGGCTACAGNACAGGCCGTTCATGGGAGGCTACGAACCGATCATGGGAGGCTACAGACCGATCATGGGAGGCTACAGGCCGTTCATAGGAGGCTACAGACCGATCATGGTTGCGACTCACTGGTTCGGAATCAGAATTGTGGTCAGGTTCTCGGGCAGAACCAGTAGGCCAGAGACGCGCCCCCTAATGCGGAAGGCATATGAAGGCATAACAGATAACTAACAGTCCTAGGAATTTTCCAAACTGCAAGATGACAACAGATAGACTGTTGGAGAAGGTGGAGATAGCCAGCAAAGCTTACATGGTACTTACATATTATTTACGTGCAATCTGTTTTTACGCAGCTGTGTTCGTAACATTACGCGGTAATGATGCCTTGGGTAAAATTACGCAGCTGGCACAGGGAACCCATGTGAGGGGAGACGCGTCTATTTTAGAAATCCCACGGAAGAAGGGGAACGATGGTGTTGCTATTGTTGTTGTTGAAGATGGGTCGGCATGTACACTTCAGTGATGAGTACGATGAGTTGCAAGGAGGATAAGCTTATAAAGCTCTCTCGAAGGTGAGGGTGTGTTTTTGCGTCTTCACATTTCCACAACTATCACAACTTGTGGTTCGTTTCGGTTCATTTCAAGTCTCTGCATGCAGAGATCTCTCTATTGAAATTATACAATGGTTAGAGTGCCCTCTTCGGCCTCTGCAGCTGTCTCCGTAGCTGTCAAACCCGTCCCTGCCAAATATCTGAGGTGATCGAAATCCAAAGGATTTGAAGCTTTGCTGAGACTAGTTGGAGCTTGTGGTGGGAGAATGGGTCCCAACTCGCTAGTTTGGAACATCCCATGTTTATTTCAGCGAAGGTAGTTGGTAAAAGCATTTTGTAGTCTAGAAAAATATGCACAGCACACGTACTATCACCATGTTCGCACCATTCCGATGCTTTTCTGCTATTCCCCCTTTTCAGATTTAATAACATTCTCATCAACATTCTGATGTTCCACCCATACTGATTTCTTGCTGCACCCAGTTCGCTGCATACAGGATCACCTTCAAACGACAACAACTGCGGCTGCTTAGCCCAACAGAGGCACATGAAGGGATCCTACATGTGCCATGTGCGGACCTAACCTAGTACAGCAATGCACCTGAACTGCCACGTGCAGTTCTTGCGGCAAGGAAACAAGGGAATCGGCTGTCTCGCCGCCCTAGAACTGTCGACGTTTTTTTTGCGTCTTCAAGATCACATGTTAAAAACGCAAGGCAAGGTTTTTGCATCTTTCATCTTTGGAAATTACTTAAAGACCATCATTTGGGCCAATTCAAAATGAAGGAAAGGGTATTTCGATGAGGCGAAACTATCATTTTTTGATCACATCCGAAAACAAGTTTGGAAATGTGAGTGTTGATGTAACACATCACATGCCAGCACGAGTTAAACACCCCTTTTCTCAGCTCTGCTACAAGGTATGCGCAAGCGTAGCAACAAATCTGTTGCTGTAGCATGGAACATATTTTAGCGTAGCATCTAAGGTATGTGCAAGTGTAGCAACAGAACTAATACTGTACTATTGAACATTTGTGAGCGTAGCATCTCAAGTAGGTGCAGGCGTAGCAAAAGATCTGTTTCCGTAGCGTGGAACATATGTTTGCTCGGCATGTAAGGTATGTGCAAGCGTAGCAGCAAATTGTTACCGCAGCATGGAACTTACTGTATATTTTAACCAAAACCAGAATGTTTAGCGTAGCATCATAACCATTACGCAGAGCACAGGAACGTTATTAGCCCCGCCCCACCCCATCTTAGCGTAGCATCATACCCATCACGCGAAGCACAGGAACGTTATTAGCCCCACCCCACCCCAACCCCAACCCGCCGTAACATGACCGAAGCATATATACATTGCACAACATCCAAGTACACAGTAACAAAAAATGACAACCCGTTTGGGGCGGCGAGTCAGCCGATAGCCAGAAACAACTTGTCAAGTTGTGCCAATTTTCGTTGTTTGGCCTATGACCTCCTCTAATTTGATTTTGGCCTGTGTGCATGGGAAAAGCACCTTAGTAGTATTTGTTGACAAGTGTGACACGAGATGGCCAAAGCGCATAGCAAAGCAACTTGCTTTTTCTTGGCCCATGAATGCCCATGACATCATGATATCCAGTGGCAAGTTGACAGGTTGGTCAGATGAACCCCGTCAAAGACAACACGGGACAGCTGCGTTACGAGGAGTCAATGAACTTCCCCACCTTCGCAGCTTGGCGGACTTTGGCTTTGTTTGATCAGCCAGTTGCAAAATGTGGCTGCGGACTCCTGACAAAGCCGTCGTTTTTTCGGATGGTTTTTGAGCACTTAAAGAGGACACCCCTCAGTTTTTTTTGGCGCAGCCCTCTTTTGCATCAGCCCCCAAAGTCTCACTTGCACTGAGGACTTTCCCTCTGACCATGCCATTGTTGCCGCTTTACTCCAACATGTGGACGGCCAAAGCTGACCACTGCCAAACACACCCGGGGCTTGCTGACTGCTGGCCATGAAGGATCGTCTTACGCAAAACCAAGGGACCTTCAGAGCTACAGTGGCCCCAAACAATGGAAATAGATAGAACCGGCATGAAACCGTGTTCTTTCCTATTCTGAAAAGTTTTCCTTTTCTGAGGATTTGGTAACAACCCTAAGGGTCCACAAAATCCACAGTTTTCCATACTTATCATTTAATACTTGTCTGTCAGTGCAGATGATTTTTGGTTTTTGGAGCAGACGATATTTAAGTGGGCTCAAGTCATGAGCTTGTAGAGAGGTGGACACTGAATACAATACATTGTACATGTTGAACTGAACTTAGACGGATCACTGCAATAGAATAGAATAAGGGAACTTGGGTGTTGTTTCGACTCAGCTCCTTTCTATTGGCCAGCCTTGTCCGTTCCTGGCCTTCACTCTATTATTTAGTGTTTCAGCGAATTCGTATCGGTTCAAAGGGGGGGTGGTACTGCGGGATGCGTGGCCCATAGCCAGCGGGGGCGACCATGTGACACGCAATGTAGCATAACGACGGATGCTGCCCGTGCTTGTCAAGGGCTGTCAGGCGGAGTCGCTGAAACTATCGCTGAAACTACGAGATATCAAGCGCTAGATGAAACCCTGTGATTCCATTGGGGAAACAGTACTTGTTTTGGGGATTGTATTCAGTCCATAGCAGCTCTCTGCTCGGTTTCACAGCGCTTTTGCGGCTCGGGTGGTTTGCATTTGCGGATCAGCACATGAAAAAGAAGTGTGCGGTCCAGGTAAGCGAGTGCTAAGGCGGCATTTAGAGCTGAGAGAAGTTGTATCATCCAAGGATTTACTAAAAAATGATATTATGTGAATTGATCAAAACTTGTGCACATTGCCCATATTAGGGGATGGTCCTGAATCCACTAGGGATTGATATACCAAATATACCGTACCATACCGTACCATACCGTACCTATTACTTCAGGATTCCCTTGACCGAACCTGGCAATGGCAGTGGAGCCAGTGGATGGTGATCTGTGGTGACAGGCCGGCAGCTGCCCAGGCGCTGGCTTTTCATTGCGGATGGCTCTTTGTCTTCATGACATCTAGTATGATGTAGTATGTCACTCGTCATGTATGCCAAATGGATGTATGATGCATTCAATACATATATTCAATTGTCTTGGCATATTTGCATTGGGGTCTGGCAGTTTTTGCGCGTCCTACCATACGTTTCAATCCCGCAAACAAAAATAAACCAGGCCGGCTGAATTCTCTTGTTTGAGCAGCTGGGTTTCAATAAAACCTTTGCTTTGCACTGGTATTCATAATGCATTCTTGCTGGATGGTTAGCATCACGGCATGGGGGACTCAAACTTAACTTTGCTCGCACCATTGCCTCAGTTTTATCTCTCGAGTTCAAGGTCTGAATAACTGAGGTAGCTGTGCAAAATCAGTAGGACAGCACTACATAGATGAAAGACTCAGCCACAATCCAAAAAGCGAATGGGCCTAGACAGGAAGGTTAAGTATATCTCAAATCTTTTTGCAGGCCCCTCCACAAGATGGTTTGAAGGAAAAACTGCTGGAACCTGTTGTTTGGGGGACTCCCCAATGTTGAAGCAAACCCACCTAGGAGCTCTCCGTGCTTGGCGGGAGTGGAACACTGGGATGCATGTTCGAATGTCAATGGATCTTGGAAAGACACCAGCAACCAATCTCGGATGCATGTGGGGTAGGTACCCCAACCACAACACACTTGGTTGTTTACATGACAGCGCTTGAGCCATCGTAGCTTCATGCAAAACTTCAAGTAAAACGTAGTCCTGAAGACTTTTGCGCCATGCAAGAGTCGTCGGACATTTGGCCTTTGGTGTCCGTGACCCAAGAAACCGGAGGCAGATGGATGGTTGGCCGATATCAATATCCTTCGCACCTTTCTACCGATGTTCTTGCATCATCCAGCCACAAAGCGATTCGACTTCGACAAAATCACACTCCTCCTCCTCCTCCTCCTCCTCCCCATCCTCATCCTCCTCCTCCTCATCCTCCTCATCCTCATCCTCATCCTCCTCCTCCTCCTCATCCTCATCCTCATCCTCATCCTCATCCTCATCCTCATCCTCATCCAGTAGGAGTAGGAGTAGGAGTAGGAGTAGGAGTAGGAGTAGGACATCCTCATCCTCATCCTCATCCTCATCCTCATCCTCATCCGCATCCTCATCCTCATCCTCATCCTCATCCTCATCCTCATCCGCATCCTCCTCCTCATCCTCATCCTCATCCTCATCCTCATCCTCATCCGCATCCTCATCCTCATCCTCATCCTCATCCTCATCCTCATCCTCATCCGCATCCTCCTCCTCATCCTCATCCTCATCCTCATCCTCATCCACAATCTCATGGGCCGCCATTTCATCAGCCAAGGCGGCATGGCTCCTGGTCGCTGCTTACTGCCTGCGGCCGCATCCTGGGCGTCACGCTGCTGGGAGCACTGCTGGGCGCCGTGCTGGGCGCCGGGCTGAGTTGGGACCCCGAGATCCGTTGTCCAACGGAGTCATCCAAAGGGACACCCGACTGGCTGGTCAACAGAAAGCAACAGAAATACACAGATTTCACAAGATTTCGTTAAGAGAATGCTGGGACTTCCACAGCAAGAAGAGGAATGTGTGAGAATTGTGTCATTAGTCCGAAATATATAGACCGATAGGTGATGTCCCAGCCAAATTTTTGAGCATGACATGAAAGCCTTAAGTGTACCCAGGTTTGTCCGACGGTCACTCTACGAGATTGGTGCATGAAAAGAATATTAAGTGGGTGATGATTGAAGGTACTCCGAACAACTGGGCAAAAAGGAGCAAGAAAGACGCTGCGATCTCTATCCCATGTGAATTTTAGGATACTTTTGAATGGCTTGAAACTCCACTGATTCTCTGACAAAAGGTGAGTGTCACAATATTGAGCTCAAATATATGCAGTGGTTGCCAGCCTTGGCCAAAACCTCCTGAGGATTCGTTGGAGCACCCGTGACGTTAGGCAGCTCCTTGTTCTTTGCCCCGATCCTTGGGGCGATGCTGGGAGCTTTTGTGGGCGCTTTCCGGTGTGTGAGGCGCTGTGGCCGCTATAGGGATGTGGACTGGATTTCACATAACGAGCTTCCATGGTATTGCAACTAGTTTCTGTTCATGGAAGTTCTTGTGGGAAACAATGAAATGGTTTATTTGAAAGCCTGTTCCAGTCTACAAAGGTGTTCCAATCTTCAAAAGTCATGTAGAACCAGTGGAGGAGTGGGCACTGAATATGCAGCTGCAGGTACTTTGCAGGACTGTTGGAGGCTCTGCTGTTGTACCACCCTCGGAAGAGTCGAGTTGGGGCGCCCAGTGCTACCAGACAGAGTCGAGGACCGGATTGATGGATTAATCATTGATTAATCTACAATCTACAATCTACAGTGATGTGATCAGCACCAAGGACCTGTCTTTCATGGAGATGACTTGGGACCTGGCTGATGTGGAGCAGCTTGGAATGCAAGCGAGAGGAGGGTTGAGTTTGGACATAATTTTCAAGGTGAAAAGAAACCAAGTGGTTGGTGTCACATCATTCCCTTCAAAGCCGAGATGTATCCAAACATTCCAAACATGCGAGCCTGGCAAAATCGAACACTTTGCAATGGCTGTTTCACGAATTCCAATTCTCAAGCAATTTCGCACATATGTGGGAGGAGAATCGCACATTTTATCAGAGCGTTGACCACTCAAATGATGGGTATCAGCTCACAAATCTTGGGCTTTTTGACGGATCTTTGGGAGTGGGCTTGCTGAACAGTCCTATGGTATCCAACGTCAACGACCTTGGAAGCAAACACAGAGTGCTGAGCCCAGCCTACATGGGCCAGTATCCTATTATATACAGTAATCCCTAAAGAACCAACCAGCAGGTCCAGTTGCAGGGCGACGCGAAAGAGTTGATTTCATTCTCTGCACCAAGGTACTCCTTGCAGACCGTGTCCTACGACTTGCCAGAAGTTGGCTCACAAACAGCATATTTGCTGAGACCGTCAGGCGGTGGGCTGCCTGTACTGGTACAGTAGCTGCTATCGCCAACATCTCTGTCAGAACATCCAGTTGATTCTTCAAGAGCGCTTGAAGGTCCACCATTCACAGTACCTGACGGTGCCTCTTCTGGCCATGTCCAGGCGATATCGACACATTGTGGGTTTTCTTTGGTGGCAATGCTATGCTTGCCAGAGATTGGCTGAGCTTCTGTGACAAGGTGCAGTGGCGATCGAGCGTTTGCGGTTACCACTTTGGGGAGCTGTTTCTCTGACCCCAAACAAAGAAGAACAGTGGTCTTTGCATGGTCTTGGTTATTCAGGGAATCCATCCTTGAGGTCTTTCGAAGTCTAGATATTTGTGAATTCTTAATAATGTAGCTATAGTGTATCTGAAGACTTGAAGAACTCCCAGTCAGTTCTGGCTCAGGTGCTCACCCACACTTCGAGGTTGGCTGGTGGGTTGGCCGATTGTGGTGGCAGCGGGTATTGAAGACCATGGTGCATATTCAAGCAGTTGTACTGGGTTGACTTCAGCAATGTTTTCAGTTTGATTGCTAGTTTGTCTGGGGATTTTATGTACAATGGTGCTTTGATGGGTGAGTGCGTAGTGGCGCTCATTCCCTTTGTTGCAGCAATATTGCAACGTATGCTTCATCGTCCCTGCGTACACTGCCGAGCACATGCACCTTGAATGCTTTGACCTCCTTTGTGTTGCTTGTTTTATTGCTTGAGGTCCGAAAAAAGTCCAGTGTTAAGCCCTGTTGTCCGGCTTACCGGGCTTAAGCTGAGAGATTTGAGAGTCTGACCTGCCTGGCCTGGCTGGCCAGGACCACCAATGCTTTCCTGTTGGTGGACTACCCTGGGTATGGTCGCAATGCAGGTGTCTGTGGGGAGGAGGGCTGGAACAATTGGCATGTCAACACACCAAAGACAGGTCCACAAAGGGAACTAAAAACCGGGGCACAGTCTGGAGCAGCTCCTAGTTCTCCACGCGTGTGCATGATTTTCGATCAAGGCAAAGCATCAAGCCCGCATTTGTGAACATTTGAACATATCAAACATCACCAATAGAAACAGCAGCAGAGAACTGATCATCCAAGTACATCTGAAAGCAGATGAGGGTTTGCAGCTGAACTCCATATAGAATCATGTGTTAGAGCATCAGGAGTTAGGAGTCACTGCACTCTTCCGGTGGAAAAAGGAAACTTCTGCAAATTTGAACACAGCCCCTTGCAGATCTCAAAAGTCCGCTGCAAAGCCATGACAAAGACTGCAAAGGGGTCAGTGAATGGGCGTTGGTTTCGAGTGATTATTCTGCTGGGTCTTTTTGGACGACTTTATCAACTTTCATTTATCGAAGGTGCCACCAGAAAGCATAGCTGGCATAGCTGGTGGAGGGATGATGGGCGCAGGTCAGGTAGCACGCCCATTGTGAGGGCCGCCAGCAAAGCGGTACCCGAGGGAGAGGACTTCGAAGAGCTTCTGAAGTTCATGGAGAAGGCCAACCTTGGCGACTTCCAATCCAAAGTCTTAGATTGGTGTCAGGAGCTGCGATGAGCCGATGAGCTGTTTTTTTTTTCCAGTTTTTGTTCGTTTTTTTTTGTAATGAGGTTGAGAGGACATGGTCTGGACTGTCGACTTATATATTCTTGCTGCATCCGTTGTTGGATGGAAGAATATCCGACCACTGTTTTGGATGGTGATGGTGATGGTGATGATGATGAGGAGGAGGAGGGGAGGAGGAGGACGACTGCAAAATCCTTGTACACTGGGATGTATAAAGGATTTCTCACATGCATATCCATCCATCCATCCATCCATCCATCCATGCATGCATGCATGCATGCATGTATGCATGGAAGCCAGGATGCAGGCAGACACATACGTATACACACAAAGACACCTGAACTGTCTATACGATTGCTACAACTTTATCTATATCATTCTATATCTATATATCTACAGATGATATATGAAGTTCTATAAATAGTTGTATCATTGGTATCTATGTATTTTCACAGAACTGTTTTTGCCCTTTGAAGAACTGTCAGCCAGGAGCAAGGGGCCACCTCTAGCGAAGAGGTCTTTGAGAATCTGGAGGACTTAGCTGCAGACGTGGGCTTCTCCCAACAGCAGGTGATCTTAGCGAGAAAGTCCCAATGTTTCGACCAAACCAGGTTAAATTTGAAAGTCCCATAGAACATCATAGAACGTCAAACCCAAGGTATGCATTACAAATGATGCACTGGGACCCTAACAAACAAGCTTTATGCATCCAATCATTTTGTTTGGGTAGTGAAAGATGGACCTTGATGGGATTCCAATTGCCAGCCTGAGGTGGATGCCCTTGAGGCTGTGCGTGCCACTCAGCAGAAGCTCCACAGTGTTGTGGCCGCAGGGGACCTTGAAGCTCTGCGTGAGATTGTGGAATCTTGCGACGTAGAGGCTATGGACAAGGGGCAACAAGCCATTCATGTAGCAGCAGGACAAGGGCATGTGGATATTGCTAGGCTCTTGTTGCAGCATGGTGCCAGTGTTTCAGCTCGGGATCAAGACGGGCGCATGCCACTGCACTTGGCAGCCTTTCACGGTCACACTGACATGTTGGAGCTGCTCCTGGACCACGGTGCCCTGCTAGACCCTACTGAACGGCGTCAGTCCTCAGCCGCCTTGCATGGTGCGGCACGAAATGGTCACGTAGCATGTGTGGAGGCCTTGTTGGCCCGCGGAGCCAACCGAGATCTTCGGGATTCCATGGGCAGAGATCCGCTGCACTGGGCCTGTTTCTGGGGACAAAAGGCTACTGCAGACGTGTTGATCCGAAGTGGTGCGAATTTTGGGGAGGACAACCGCGACACTGGTAGCGGTGCTGGACCCTTGCATTGGGCAGCCTGGCGAGGGCATCGTGACTTGGTTGCCTTTTTGATCGAGCAAAAGGCGGATCCCAACAGTCGGTCATTGCAGCGCAACACGCCCCTGCACTTTGCTGCTGAAGCAGGGCATTTGCAAATTGTGAAGGACAGAGTTTGGGGGAGAAAGTTGGTTTGGAAGGGACTTGATCATCTCACTTGGTTGTGCTTCTGGACTAACTGGGGGTCTGAGATAAAATGATTGAACAACTCGACGTTTTGAATCTTTCACACCGCAATATTATCTTGACTAGTGACTAGTGGGTTTCAGTAGGTGCTTGCGATCTTCGCCTGGGAGCCGCCATGCAGGACCTTTTGAAGTTCGGATCTGATCCAGATGCCTTGACAGACATGGGAGAGACACCCTTGACCCTTGCACAAGCACGAACGGAGAAGGGCCATTCAGCGCCCAACATGGCGCAGCCTGTGAGTGGCAATCACACCGAGGTGGTCCTGTTTCTGCAGACCATCGAGACCGATAGGGACAGCATCGTCATCGAGCCAGACAACGTTGCACTAAAGATGTAGCCACGAGATGTTGGACCAGCATTCGATGAGGAAAAACAGATGAAAAGCAATTGAAGCGTTTCTTGCCTTTCATGAAACTTTCATGCCTGTAATTTTTGATCAATGCCTTTCATGCCACACCATGCAGGTGAGCCATCCCCGGCGAGTGTGCTGAAAAGTTCGCACCTGGCTCTGGAGGCGACCTTGGAAAAGCTGCCCACGGTGCAGGTGCAGCTACTGGGTCGGGACGCCCGGACCTGGCTGGCGGGTTGTGCTGGTGGGTTGAACACGTTGAGCAGCTGAGCATCGGCTGAGCCATTGAGGTCACTCCCTTGGGGCCGCAGCTGCAGCACAGTCAGGGCCTCAAGGGCCTCAAGCCTTGAAGTGCGCACCGATCATCGGCACCGATCCGTTCATTGCGATGATGGAGAGAGATCGGCAGTCACCAGAGTTGGATTAGAATTGATTAGAGTAACTGGAGTAATATTGATCAACAAAATCGAACAAAACATTGAACCAAGAATTGGGTCCACGACCCAAGTAAAGCGATGCTGTCTGCTGGCCCCCCTGTTCATGTTGGAGTTCGATCTCTTGATGTCGATAGCCTTTGCCCTGTCCAGGTTAGCTGCAGATTGGGACCTGCCGAGTGGGCCAGGCAGCTTCGAAGGGTGCATGCAACTTATACAAAACGATATCAGAATCAATGACCTTGAACTTCTATTTGATGTTGAGTTCAACCATCCAACCAAGTGATCCGAGTTTGATAAAAGATGTACATCATGCACACACTGAGTGGTCACTGCGGAGAGCCAGAGAGCCAGATGACCAAAATGCAGGTCTTTTGGTGCTTTCTGCACCTTTCATTGACATCCCTCACATGGCCGTTCAACTCTTAAGCGTTTTGCCGGGCGCCCGAACTCACCTAAGATCTGAATCTGCAGTGACTGGACCATATCCTTCTGATCCTAACAGCTGAGGCTGTCAACTGGATTGCCCAAACTCTACGCTCTTGCAGTAGATGTCTTGCCTTTCCAGGAGATGGGTGCTGGTGTGCTGTCACGGTGGTCAGAAGGATCTTTACAAGAAGCAAATTATCAGCACGTCTTGCAAATCAAAGAATGTGTGCTTCACTTGATATCGCATACAGACTCCAGTGCTGCCGAATTCCGCAAAGATGGTCAAACCTTTTGGCCCAAAGCTCTTTCATTGCAGAAAAGAAGTTGTCCCTGGCAGCTGGTGTTTCAATGATAGCTATTGCAAGCTTGATGGTCTTCTCTATAGAAGATATACAACTATCGGGGAACCCTTTGGAAGGCTGGAATTGAAGGGACTTCAAAAACTCGAGCATTCAGAAGTTTCCGTCAGGGGCATCACAACAGAGTTTGGATGGTTTTGGCAATTGGTCCCAATTGGTTCCTGGTTCCCATTCGGATTCGTCGGAGACCTTGTTAGTTGCCACTTCCCGGTCAGTTGGACAGGAGCAGACGCTGGAAAAACTCTTACCCTCCTCTCGGTCGCTGGCCACCCTTGGGAGGAGGTGCCGTGCACTTGGCACTGGGTGCCCACCGATTTTGATGATGACGAGATTAATATCTGATAATCATGTTTACATTATGATCTCAGGCGTGAAAAACCGATGAAGCCCCCGCGTAGCAAACTACTCCCTTGGAGATTTGGATACATGGTTTGGCATTGTTTCCAGGTTGAAGCCATGGCTGGTCTGGCTTCTGTGGCCTGTCTGCAGGGCTTGGCGTGTCCAGAAGGTTTGGTTTGTTTTGAATGTTGATGTTGAAAGGGGGGTGTCAATGAATGGTGAACGAATGTAGAACGTTCCACAAGAATAGACTGTGAATCTGAAGGATTTGGGGATTCTCGGCTTCCAATTTTCACCGCTGAGGTGGCCCATTATTCCACATCGCTGGGACAACCGCAAGTCAGTGAGGCGGGCCAGCAAGGTGCGACAGCAGCTGGATGGGACTATCCCTAGACACCTTAGCCTTTTGGGGTATCTTAATTTATGTCAATTTATGGCAAAAAGGTATGTAAGGTCTGAGATTAGCCTTCGGAAAGACTGTCATCACATGTCATCACCATGCTGGATCTGGATATGTTGTCCCTTTTTAGCACCAACTTTTCATCATTTATGGCCATTTAGCATCATGGTCCAAGCTTTTCAAAGCGCTGGCGGCTGATGGAAGGAATCCTGAAGGGTTGAACTGATGCGCGTGTGTCACACAGTGTGTCATACTCCTGGCAGGCCGGATGGAAAATCCATGTTCTGCATGGTGCGCAGGACCGGGTGGTCGGCGTCTCATGGGGCAGAATCAAGGAGAGAGGTGTTGTAGAGTCTCATGGAAGCCAGTGACTGTCGCAAGCCGGGAATTGGAGTGTTTTCTCTCGTTTTCTTTTGACGTCATGAAATTCATGATGGCAGCATTGATTTGCAACACGTCACAAACTCCTTTCCAACTTGCACGCTCAAGATTCTAGGATAGTTTTTTTTCGCCCTCATGAAAAGCATCAAGAAGATTCAAGAAGCATTTCCATGAATAGTGATTTTGACAGCCTAATGTCCTGTATCGTGAGATTTGTTTCAATCGAGAAATCCAGGACGAACTGATCCCATCGCAGATGGGTCAGATGCTTGCAAACCTATCTCAGAAGGTGGGATGTGGGGCGAGCTGAGGGTCCGCAAAAGGGTGACATGAACAGAACACGGAGCATTCCGGAACTGACTTGGAGATACTGTGGGCATCCTAGGGTACATGCACAGTTCTACATGGATGTCCAATAAAGAATCATGAGCAGAGAGAGAAGCGGTTCGTAGAGTGACACTGTTTGAAACGCTCATACTGCAACCGCTGTGACATTTCTAAGTGGTGCTGATTGATGAACGCTACCGCTACTACCCGATGCACTATTTTGTCAATTCAGCGTTGAGAGTTTGCTTGTTTTTGGTCCGAACCAGGGGGGGTGTCTATTTGAAGAGTTTAGATCCATCACTAGGTGACCCCGCAAGATGTGCACAAAGTGGATCTTAAATGTTTTTTTTTTATTTTCATGAGCCTTCATGTGCAAGAAGGGCCACGGCAAAGTTGATTGATTCCTCCGCTTTCACACATCTGCAGGAAGCGAGTAAACTTCGCGATGATGCATTCAGTGAAATCCCTCGTGCAGGTGGGCTGTTGGAGACACTGCACTCACTGCACTCTATGGAAGTCTTGCCACCAACAAAGCTTCTTCAGATGCTTTTTTTCTAGAGACTCATAGGCTATCGGCTATCATGGGCTTGTTTTTTGCCATTGTTGAAACAAGCTTCTTTTTTGAAGACACCTCTTATTTCTCAAAACAAGAGCAAGATGAACTGCCACAGGTGATGTGTTGCCCAAGAATGTTAAGAGAGTGTTGTTGTGACATATGCCGCATGACCCAAACATGTTTGCGGCTGTGCCAGATTCCAGATTCCTTCATCTTTTGATGTTACGCTATCTTACGCTGTTGTCGAATGATTCACCTTCTCTCTGATTCAATCCTTATATTTCGACATGCCCCTAGACAGGATGTGGCTGTGAGGGCACGAACTATCGCGAAGTCACTAGGTGTCAAAAGCCGAATACTTCGACAGGTTGATTCCCCCCACTCTGAATTATGACTTATATACCCAGTTGTCTTGAGAAGGTCAAGTTCACCAATGGGCTTACGCAAAGAAGACTAGTGACGAATGGTGTTGATATGTCTTTGAGCGTCCTGATATTTGTTCCCTTTTGACGTGGCTACAGTTGTTGCCAGGCCACAATGACGTGGTGCTGAAGGGTTTCGAAAGATACATGGAGCTGATGGGTCTGACGGATGCGAATTCGTCCCCGCCCAGCAGGAAGTGATTTGTATGTTGGATTTGTGATAATGTGTCATCATGTGTCATCAACAAAACTTAGACTGTGTTGATACGCAGGGAATTGGCATGTTATATCTAGGACCAGGAAGATCCCTCATGACTGATATCAAGACACAGACCACCCACACATACTGTAAATCCTTACACGCACCTGTGTACTTCTGAATCTTCCATCAAAGTGCAAAGATTCGGGAATCCCAATTAACGTGGCCCATTCAAGACGTGGGCTGCCCCACTTCACGCCGGAAATCGGATCCAACAGCATAGGCTTCATATATGTTCACATGGTGCCAGCACCAGCCTTGTGAAGTCTCCAAGAGATAATTGAGGACGGACAGATCCCAGATTTAAAATCGCTTTTGCTGGACAGTCATGCAGCTGCGCGGACCAAAACGGCCCATTTGCAGATCAAAGAACGTGTAATAACTAATAACGTGTGAAGATGCGTGAACTGCGTGAACTGCATGAAGCATTTCGTCTTCATTCCACATGGACCGTCAGTGGCAGACTGTGGAGCTGCCTGTGGGCGATTTGAATTGGGGTGCCATGCGAGCACTTGAGCTGGGTGAGAACAGAATCTGGTGAGTGGTCGACAGGCAGATGGCCATCTCGAGACCAGGAAGAACCAGGCTTGCCGGACTGACCAGAGAGGTGAACGGTTTAGAGGTCAGGTGTGTAGCTGCCCCAACTGACCAAACTGCTTCAGACTTTTGATTGCTTTCCTTCATTCTGTTTTTTTTCAAAAGCTGGTGTTGCCGGTGTTGCTGCCCGGATCAAAGCCAATTGTGCTCAGCACTCCACCTTCAGCCAGTGATTTTGGCACAAATTCATACGTACAAAATTCATCCTTGGGTTACCTTTAGTTGAGGACAAATCTTCAACCATGCATGATAGCTCTGGATATCCAGCGTTTCCCACCCCAGATTTTTCCCAATTCCATTCTGCTATGGATTGCAGCAATGGGCATAGATCGATTTGGCGTGGCTGCCATTTTGTCTTCCATCACCAGTCGCTACAGAAACTTGGCATGGAAAGTGTCGAGATCTCTACGGCCATGAGTGGGGCAATGGCTGTTGACAATGTCTGTTGGCCTATCACCCAATTGCGCCATCCGGTGGGAGCGAAAACCATTGAACTAATTTGAACTATATTGAACTCAAAGCTACTGCCCAGCTGCCCAGCTGCCCAGCTGCCCAGTTGAAGATTGTACTTGGGATGCCCCTTGCCTCAAACGTCAGGAAGTCCACCCGGGACGGTGCACATCTGCGAGCTGGGGAACCAACGCATCACCAAAGGAGCCCTCAGCGTGTTGACGTCCCACGGCTACCGCCCGGAGCTCCGAGATTTGCTGAGCATCTTGCAGAGTTTGTCTATCAGCCCATCTCCAACCATTGCCAGTGCCAAAAAGGCCAGAGACAACCACACTCTAAGCACACTCTAAGCACACTGGGCGCAGTTGCTGTGAACATGTGTCGATTATGTAGTCACTACAGTAAATGTACCCGTACAACTCAGGACATGCAACCATCATTTTCCAAAATATTTTTGTTGGTCTTTCGTTCTGGGACCACGCGTGATCATCGCAAAGCTTCTTGCCATGCATTTCATGATGCATTTCATGGCAGATTCACCATGGGCTCTGTGAGTCGCGAGGTGTTTGAGCGCCTTGGATTCAGACACACTTCCCTGGACATCAACGGCCGTGATGGCGCTGTGGTGGTGGACCTTTCCAGGCAGGGATTCCAGGGAATACAGTGGCAATTTCGCTGCAATCAATGTGAAACCAGCAACTCTTAGGTTCAGTCGTTTCAACCCTGCCCTTGAAGATGATTCAATGCTTATTGGTTGGGACGCCTCCAAGTAGAAAATCCATGAATCAATTTGCTGGTTTCTGCTGAAAACAACCTTGATCAGTCAATGACTTATCAAATTAGCTTACTTCTGTTTTGGCTCCACAGCTTACAGCTGAGGCCCTTGAATGTGTCGCTGCTGGGTAGCTGTGATGTGGTCACCAACTTTGGCACCACGGAGCATGTCGGGGTGGGGCCCTCAACGTTTGGGGACGGCGGGATTAAGGTGGACAGCAATGGCAGGTTCTTTGTGGCTGTGGCCTCCTTGAAACTTTTGAGTTTGCAGGACACTAGCCAATGGAAGCGGAAGATTGAAATGATCTAGTTTGTGCTAATGTAGCAGAGAGATCCCCATGAGCAAAATCAGCTTCAGTTACGCTGGCAAGCGAGGAGAGCGAGTACATCAATGCTCCTGCAGATTTCGAGCTGAAAGACTTGTGGAGTTCTCAATATGAGGCAGCCCATGATGAGTCTAGTAGGGGTGTCATGGCTTTAATGTTGTCGATTGTTTCTTGATGTGGAATGGATGTGGAATGGTTGGGTTGGATGTCTTCAATGCAGTGTCATATGTGTCACGGCCTCGTCTCTGCCGGAGGCCTTTCGAAACATCCACCAGCTGGTTCGGCGGGATGGGCTGATCATCAACATGGTCCCAGCAGCTGGGTGCTGGGCAAAACATGGCGCGGTGGACTACGAGCCCAGGTTCTTTCAGGCTTTGGCAGGCCAGGGCCAGGGCCGCGGCCAACAGCGCCGCCAGGGCCGCCAGGGCCTAGTGCAAACCTACCTAGTTGATAATCCTAGTTGTCAAATGTCGTCAACTGGTCAACCCTCAGGGTCTAGGAGCACCTGATGGGCATCCGCCACCATGTCGCACCTGCCATGTGTAGGTGCGGCTGGATACGAGATCATGAACCTCTCACTTCATCGTCCTGCATACCAGTGGTCCTCAGATGAGGTGAGAACCTTTTGGGAACTTCTTGACGACCTCCTGGCACGTGCCTGGGTGTGATGAACAGGGCGATTGGCGTTTGAAATAAGAAGGCATGCTGTTCACTTGTGGTGAGCAGACCTTGTGGTTCGGTTGCCAGAAAAGTGATGAAAAATGCCTGAACACCCCATCAAACCAATTACCTTCTGTGCTTTCATCCTCAGATCACCTTCCCCGTTCGAGAGATGGCAGTCATGCAACAGTGGGTTCATGTGTCTTGAGAACAGCGTTCGATTCTCAATGTGTTCTGAGTGAGTGGCTCTAGAACATCGGTAGCCTGACCAGTGAACCTATACAGAAGACTTTGCCTTCCAATCCTGGACACTTCGGGGTCACACCATGTCAGAACACGCAACAGCATCTTAGGCGAATCTTTGACTTTGCCAGAGGAAATTGTCCCTGAGATGATCTCGATCATGCCGCACTTGGACAAGTCGAAACAAGCCAACGTCTTGTCGGTCTTTCGGAAAGGTCCGCGTGACTTCTTTGACCAGGAAGTCTTTCTGCAGCTCCCTGGGATACATTGGAAGTCTACGAAAGTTCATGGCGAGTGCTTGCAATCATCCAAGCTGTGGGTGACAAAGCAATGTGAAGAGCAGATGACTGAAAGCGATTCTTGTTCCATGCTTCAATGATCTTGAATGACACGTGAACAATGCGGATGGATCGGATGGATGAAGAGATGGCTCATTTGCCAATTTCTGTAGTCCCCAAAGCCTCCAGCGTGACTTCGAAGCTCGACCTACTGGGCCGATGCTGCTGAAAGTTGATCTTGGTGCAGGCATTCGATGCTGCACTCGCAAGGACCGCAAGGAGCTGCTGGTGGAGGTTCTACAGCTCGAAAGTCGGCACTGTCAGAGTGCAAGAAAGGCACTGCTCGTAGTTGCTGTACTCATTACAGTACTTTGGATTTATCTGCGTCCACCGCCACTGCAAATGGCCTTGGTGGCAAGCGAGCCTGCACTTTGGGACAAAAAGGCGTTTTGCTGATTGAGACTTGCATCCGACCAGGTCCTACCAGGTCCTACCAGGTCCTACCAGGTCCTACCAGGTCCTACCAGGTCCTACCAGGTCCTACCACCAAAATGTCACAGCTCAACTTTCTTTGAGTCTTGGACGCATGGCTCCAAAAGTGAAGATCCCCCCACTGCCACTGATGCACAGGATCCTAACAGCCGGACCTACAAGGCTGGCGGGTGGTACACCTTTGCCAACCAAAGCAACCAGTGGATGCCAACAATCTCCAGCAGTAAGTTTGCTGATGCCATCTGCTGCCTATGAAAGCAAGACTGACCTTAGGAGTCAAATTTCGTGAGCACTGGTCATTGTACCTCAGGATCTTCACTTTGCATGCAGCAGACTCCACTACTTCACGCATGCATCATGCAAGACCTATTCTGCTCGATTTCCAACCCTCCACTCGGTGACCAACATGCTTTGTCCCTCCCTCTTTGTCGCTGCAAGGCAGGTTTTGAAAGCAAGAAAGCATGTTTGCGATCTGATACATCACGAATCACCACAACAACGACATGCTCCACCATTTTCACCCAGGAAATCCTGCATTAAATTCATTAAATTGGGCATTCCACTGGGTGGCAGGCGCGAGAGATGGACGAGGAAATGGATCCCGAAGATGCTGCAGAGGATGCCTGAGGGATTTAGATCCAGTGAATCCTCAAGGAGTAGCGAATGATGGATGGGATACAATTGGGTACACAATGACATACATAGACAACCATAGACATAGATAATTTAGTTATAGATACACACAAGTATATTTCAAGCTGAATCTGGGTAGGTCCCGCGTAGGAATCAAGTGTGGATTTGGGAAAATGAAGGACACAATTTTCTTCAAGGTAGGTGACCCTCCAATTAGATCATTTCATGGTCTTATGAGCCGGAAGTGTGTGGAGAACATGATTTGATGGTGCCTTGTGCATCTCTAGGACAATGGGAAGCGTATGACAGGGGTTGGAAAACAGTGCATATTGTGATGGGAGGAGGAACAAAATGGTGTGGTTGTTTTCTCAGAAAGACTCAGTTTCTCTCGGCCTTTGTAGTACAACGTAGGCAGATCGGGAGCACTCTGACTTTGCCAAGCGCCGTCGTAGCCGGAAGCTTAGCTAAGAGATGCTAAAAGGCAGATGGGCCAGTTTTTGTTGTCCACATTTTGACAGCCGAAACGGCCAGACTGCTTGCCACACCTCAGCACGGATCATCTACATACCAAAAGGGATCCTGACCTAGCTAGGCCTTTTTTTCCTTGGCCCACTGACCTAGGATCGGACAATTCCATTCAAACGGCAACGCGGTAAAGTCTCTTTTTCTTTTCTGGCACAAGAGATTACAAGAGATTCTACCAGTTTCTAATGTGGAAAAAACTCTGTGACTTTCCGATTGCTCATCAGGTCTGTCAGAGATCTTGCAGGTACGGCAAGGGTTGAAGTGTCAGCCAAGAGCTCTCACTGACTACCTTGAGCCATCCTTGAGCCATCCTTGAGCCATCCTTGAGCCATCCTTGAGCCATCCTTGAGCCATCCTTGAGCCATCCTTGAGCCATCCTTGAGCCATTGTTCAGACTGGCTGATACCGGAGGTTTGTAGTAGATGGGACCACCTCCATGCATACATCCTATCACCTTAACAGCAAGGCGCAGAAGCGACAGAATCTGGGAAGGCGACCAGGGAAGGTGCCACATCGGTCATGGTCCCTGCCGATCTGGAGGTCTCAATCCCAGGGCCCAAACCCTTCAGACATCTTCAGGGTCCCAAAATCCCAAGACATTTTGAAAGTCGTTTGTTTTTGATGATTTTTGTGACAGTTTTGTGGCAGATGTTGATGGTTCTCCTGTCTATGAAAGTCAGATGGAGCCGGAATGTGCTGAGGGTGCAGTAGATGTAGTGGGATTCATGTCAATGCTTAAATGACTCGGCAGTACTGTACCTGCCTAAGTTGCTGCAACTGCCAAAGTGGTTGCAGGAGCCTTTGTATGAAGGAAGGAAGCAGCAAAGACTTGGTATGTTGAATTGAAGGGAATGTAAGTGTCATTGCAAGGCATTGATATTGTCCTCATTCAACAACTGTTGTCTTCTGTTGTTCAAGCCAGTGACAGCCCGTCAGAGGGATTTCATCAGTTGGAGGAGAGAAAGCGCAAGAGTGTAAGTCAAAAATGAAGATGAACACAGACACACAGACACACACGCACACAGATATATATATATATATATATATAACTAAAGAGCCCTGGTCACCGAGATAGATTTGTATGCTATTCAGCACTCTTGCAGGAAGTACTATAACATCCTATACCTACTATCACAACAGAGATAAATATCATCTTCAAGTTTGCCGCCAAAAGTTCTGCCGATGGTTTGGACACTAGCTGGGATGCCACTGGAGCCACCAGAAGTACCCAAGAAGGATTCACAACACTGCATCTTCCTTGTGCGCGGGAGGCCAAAGTTGCCACAAAACCCAAGAAGAAGGCGAAGGTGGCGACAGAAGTGGGCGCAGTGAGGATGTGTCTCTTGCAGGAGCCTATGATTCAACCCTTTTGTGAGTGCATGATTATAGCTGTTTGGCCTGTGTTTCAAATTTCATTGGCACACTTCCCATGCAGTGTCGAGTGGGACGGGACTGTGTTCAAACTTGGGAATACAGGATACAGTAGGTGACATGCACCAAAATGTCTCAACATGGTCTATTTGATTAGGGACCATGAGGGACCATGAGGGACCCAGATTGGGCAGCAATTGCTCAGCGTCTGACCACACGAGCCAGGGAGCTTGGGGATTGCCAGAACACTGCTTGCCACCTGAGAGTCAAGAAGGCTGGTGCAGCATGCGTGCCTCGCCGATGACATGCCTTCTTTTGCCCCAGATATCCGATGGTTGTTTGGCAACTGCAACCTTTGGACCAACATAAAGGGGATTGGCTGCAAGCTTCAGGGAGAAGGCGACAGGAACTTCAAGGTGTAGAAATGACATGTCTAGAAATCTAGAAGGTATCTAACCTGAACGCATAGAAGGCACACAACAAGCTTAACAAGACCATCTGGTTTCGGCGGAACATCTCCACACAGGGGACACACAGGCAAGATACATGCCTGATGCTCATTTCTCAGTCTTTTGCGGGTCCAGTACCGTATAAACTTAGCAGACCAACATGACGCCTAGACCCCGCATGCGGACCCCGCAGACCCAGTCCCAAGATGTCCCACAATGTCCCATCACTTTGCCAGGCAGAGCAGCTCGACTGCATCATTTCGAAGGGCGGAACAAGCTTTTTGGCGCCCCAAAGTGCCCCGAAGCTTTGATAGCTGCTCACGGAATGGGATCCCAAGCTTCTAGGTTTTACTATTCCACCACTAAAGAATCAGTTGGAGAAGGGGATTGATACAAGATCTTGCAAACCATTACAACAAGAGCTTCCGCTATCCAATCGATTGACGACAGATAGATAGGTTGGGGTCGACTTTCCAATGATATCCGAGCATAGATAGTGTAGGTTTTCCCAAATCCTGTTAAGATCAGCGTTGGAGTCCATCATGTTCCCGGGCTGATTAATATCCTAGCCGGGTGAAAATCTGGGTCCTTCTTCGGTCCTAAGGGCAGTGCAGCCAACCCGCAGATTCTTTGGAGGCACCAAGCTGGGTGGTTTAGGTGGTTACTTGATGGTTTTGCACAGATCGACATGAGCATTCGTGCCAGTACATGTGCTTTTCAGGTATCGACTCATCATTTTCAAACATCCAGGGTGTCTTCGCCAGCTGGATGGGCTTTCCCTACTTCCACTTCATTGGGGTCGTAACATGTTGCAGCCGCCATTGGTAGGTGCGTAAAGTCAACAACAACAGCCACTTTGGTGGTCACCCTGATCCTCCTAGCTGCAGGTTTAGAGCTAGTAACCTTTGGTGAGTCCTATCCCGACTCTATGTGAGATTAGTAGTGGGGTTGTATCAATTGTTTTAAGGCTGCTTGTAATCCACTAGGAGAATCTCAAACCCCCGCAGTAAGTGGTCATCAACCACTGGACCATAAAAATAATTAAGAATCACAATCAGGATTTAATGAATCAAAGGATAGCAATAGCACGTAGTATCTATGTATATCTCTATCTCTGTCTCTATCTCCATCTCTATCTATATCTATATGGATGTATATCTATAGGATACATATCATAAGTGATGTCTTGGTATTTTTGGCAAATGATAATGATAATGATATCAAATATAATGTAGTATCTACCACAATTAGCATCATCAATGGTATCATTCAAAACCCTTCGCTAATTTCACATAGCCATGCTAAATGGTCCATTTATGGATGGTTTACCATGGTTTACCTATATTTACATAATGAACATGGTGATTTTCCGTAGCGATGTTTCGTTCAGCGACAGATCCCCATCCAGCTCCAGGTTTGCTGGGCTCCAGGCCCTGTCGGCCAATGGCTGGCAGCGCCTGGAGAGTCGTAGGTGCCCCGGCAGGTGCCCCGTGGGGATCTGCGTTGATCAATTCAGTTTCCCTAAATCATGGGGGTACCCCAAAATCATCCAAAATGGAGAGATGATTGTAGTACGCAAGGTTTTGGGGATCCCTCATTTTAAGAAACCCCCATACCCAACATATGTTCTTTTTTTAAAAACTAGTATTTATGTTTATGTATATATACACATATAATTAAATATCCTTATCAACTAGGGTTCAGCAATGAATCATTTTTTGCTGGAGTATAGATCAAAAGTACTTGGGGATGGGTGGGTTGAAAACACATGGAATTCAGATCTTGTGAATGGCAATAACGAAGGGAAGCAGGCTTCAAGGGCCGACATTTCTTTTCTACATAACGCCTACATGGTTGCTGGCGCATGCGCAGGTTCTACTTCTTGCATACTGCGTCATGAGCTTAGAGAAATCGATCAGAAATCTGCAGATCCCAAGCTATTTGCAGACGATTTGCTTCTGTATGAAGTTCAGTGCACTGTATGAAGTGTCTGGCTTCTGTATTCGATTCTCCTGCAACCCCATTGTCTTTCACAAGATTTGTGCTTCATGGGTTTGCTTCTCTTTTTGTTTTCTAGTACCATGCCAAACTCCATACTTCAGAATTGATTACTACAAGTGCCGTGAAATTGATTGTGCATTTGTGATGAGAGTGTAAACTCTTGCATTTGTCTGTTCGGGTGTCATTAGTCATCGCTTGGGTGAAATTACTCGAGGCCTTGACTTGAAGATTTACTCAGCACCTGATTCTTGCCCTTCTTTTTCGATTTCCTATCAGGTTTTATTTGAAGCCACCACTCGAATGAACTCGCATTTAGGCGTTCTGGTACTTGTACCTGTTGGAAGGTCCTTCAGACACATGAGAATAATGCCCCCAGCGACCCCTATCCCAAAGCCCATCCGCTTGGGATGCACATCGAAGCTCTGTGGTCAAGGTCAGGCAAGCGTCAAATGGACGAAGGCTCCGTGCTGTTGGCCGAAATGTTGTGGAGTCGTGGAGGATGTCCTTTTTGCTTGGCTGCACATTTTCATTCTGTGAAACCCGCAGAAATCCATTGCTTTCCACGATGAGACTCGTGATTTTTGACAATGTACAGGAATTTGTCCAGAAAGAAATGCATACGGTAGATGATGGTAGATGCATTTGATTATCATTTGATGCAAGACGCCCTTGCCTTTTCTTTCATCAAGAAGCCAACAGCCTGCCGGCCCACGACCAACAGGCCCCTTAGATGGCCAAGCAGAGGAGCTTTCCTGAATTTTGTTTGAACCAAAGATTCCTCAAGCTGGTCCTCCATATGGTCCTCCAAGACTCTGGCAAGAAAAACTACTTGGATCTATTAGGGACATTTAGGGATAAGACATTTAGGGACTCTATCGTGCACTTTCCACAGTACTTGGCCCAGTAGCTTTGACAGATTTTGCCCTTTGGAGGGTGCGAGATTATTTTAACTCAAAGTTTGAAAACATGGGACCCCATCCGATGTGAGAAAGGGAAACCCGTGCTGGGTGAAACTCAATCTCAACAGCAGACACCCAGGCAAGCTGCTTGCTTCTAGGAGCTTCCTCCAAACTGGCATCGTCACGCCAGCAGAAACAGGTGCCAGAAAGGGCTGCGCAAGATTCGCGGCAAGGTCTGTTTTTAATCCATGGACACATGGATGTGATGCAATGTCATGGGTTCCGACATGTTTGAATATCCCCGATTGAACTTGTAAGAGGCCCACACTTACGGGTGGTCATGAAACCATGACTGGGAAAGAAGGTTCTGCTGGAGTTTGTGTCCTTTTCAGTCAGTGAAATCCCATCGTAGAGCAGATGAAAGTACGACAAAGACAGAGGCCCAGTGACAAGTCAATCTCTTCTGACTATCATCTGCCAAAACTGATCCATTGCCTGCACCATCTGCACCCAACCAGGCCTGGCGTTTTCTACTACGTGAATTCTGCGCCTTGCCAGCATGGGTCTCCGTGCCTTCCACCTGTAAACCCGAGATGCCTCAGCATTGGTTGGCGATGGGGACGTTGCAGCAGCTGCCAGCAGAACTACCACCTTGTGGAAGGAATTATGACAAGCGAAAAGACCAGAGTGAAGTGAAGTGCTTACTTTACCACATTTTACCACTTAAATTTACCACTTAATCTCATATCACTCATATCTCGTCACATCTCAAATTTCGCAAAGTCTCACTCCATGGATTCATTGGATTCATTATGGTGCTCACGGTGGAGATGACTTTGCCGAGGCCACTGGTGAACGTCGTTCAGAGCTCCCCAAGACCTCTTAGTTTACCAATGGGTGGCACAGCGGCGCCGACCGTAGAACCGTGGAAAGCGCTGCCCTGCAATTGGTGATGTCGGCCCTGGTGCTCGAGGAGGCCATTTGCGAAGACCGGGGACATCCGGTGACCATGGACAAAGATGGACAAAAACTGTCCTCGGCACCGGGTCCTATGTGGCCGGACAATTTCAAAAAGACCGTGAAAAGTTCTGCACATTGAATCTTTCAACTTCAGCATCCAGTAGACCGGACGCCTATCGGTTTTAAAGTCAACATGAACATTTTCTCGGCTATGGGTTATGGACCATTGAGAATGGCATGGAAGTGTGCATTTTGGATAGCAGCATGCACCAATGAAGATTGACGTTTTCTTCACCTTCCGCAGCAAGCCAGCGGTTAGTACCCACTGCAGGGAAACAAAGGGCGCGCACCTGAAACTGTTGGACAGTGCGACAAAACTCTCGCCACTTGTGTTTGTTGTTTGCCGACTATTCAGAAAGAGTTTTTGTTTGCAAAGTCTGTACTGCACCCCAGCCACTTAATTTGGGAACAACGAGTAGAGTCAGCATGAACTTATTGCCAGTGAATCAGAGCCCAAATTCCAATTTGCTCATTGGTGACGACTCCGGTCCGCGCCACCCGAGATGGTTTCTTGCCTGAATGGGCAGTTCTTGGGCGAGTAAAGTAGAAGGGGCAGAGTCTGTTTCACTTGGAGTTGGAGTTTAGTCCAAGTGACCTCTTCGTGCCCAATGACTGCAATCTTATCTCATGTGTCAAGTGGGCACAAGAATCTCTGCGACAAGTGTCTTTTTGATCTGACCTGAAACTGGCAGCTGCGAAGGTGAGGAAGAAATTGAAGAAAAAATCCGCAGCAAAGGTGCCTTGTGACATCTTGTGACAGAACTGCAATAGGATCTTTGATGATCTTTAATTGTTTGGGTACTGAATCACAGCGACATGACTTGCGAAATCTTGTGAACCCTCCGGATCACAGGCTGCACAGCGATGGGACATGACCTGACGGCCTGACGACCTTTGCTTGTTCATGCCTTGTTCATTTGTATGCCATCCTTGAAGTACCATTTCAGTGGAGGCAAAACCCAAGAAAGAATTGAAGCCAAAGAAAAAGGAGGTGTCGGTCGTTGTCCACTGTCTTTTTTTGTATTCATTTTCTACTAATTACTAATTGTCCTGCTGTAGCCTGTAGCGGGTAGAGACTGCCACGCCTGACTCTACGACTTCTTTGCGGGATTTCCTGTAGTCGACCCCGCAATTGTCACACAACATTGTGACCCTTTATGACCCCTTTTATCTTTCACGGTAGGGATTTGGAGGAGGGAAGAGCCACAGCACGAATCCACCAAGGTATCAGAGGATCAAGAAGAGTCGGAAGCAGAGGAACAAGATGATGAGGCATGGAAGACCGATCAGGTGAACATCTACTGTGGAAGACATACCTCGAGACTACCTTCAGTTGTATACGGGTCAAGACTGATGACCAACGCACCAATTCACTACCCAGCCTTTCTTGGATACAGACGACTCAGTTCGAGATCCTTGGACAGTAACTTTTGGCACAAACCGACCTGTATTCATTCTCCTTAGGCCACTGGAAGGCAATAGAGAAATCATGCACCTTTTGCTGAGTAGGGGATGCCACCGTGTCTTACTTAATGTATGATTTGTGCTATTGCCAGGAAGCCTCAGAAGCTGAGGACCCCGCTTTTTGCCATCGAATTACATTGCTGGCTGTTTTCACACTCCAAAGTTGGGCCTAAACATCCATGAGAGGTCTATGTCAGCCAGGAAAACCACAATATTGCATGTCCCACAGACAGACAAATGGGAAAACACAATTCAACAGATGTATACACTGTATATATTGAGAGGTGTTTATCTGCAACAAAAGGATGATCCCACGTTGCGGTACTTGTAATCCCAACTCAAAGTGTGGCAATATGGAATCAACTCTGAGCAAGAAGGGTTGTAGACCAAGAATTGTGGAATCGTTGCAGCACTCTTTTGGTGGGCAATCCTTCATTTTTACTGACCGGCCCAAAAAGTGTGGTTCCCACCATGATTTCGCTGGGCTTCACTTGGCAAAAGGAAGAGAGCCTCAAGGTCTTCGTCGGCAACATTCGCTGGGCCAAGGCTGGATGTGCTCCTTTGGTGCAATTTTATCCAGATGCCAATAGGATGGAGCATGGTAAAACCATAGAAAGCTTCTTTCAGCGTGCATTTTTTTTTTGAGAGGAAGTCACACGTCACACCTGCACTGACTCTCTCAGACATGTTGCATTATGTTGTACCATTTTACCCTCAACACATTCCCAACGTAAACGCAGCTTCCTGACTGCTGGCAGGAAGAGCAGGTGGGTTGGGGCGGTGGTGCCATATAGTTGCCATAACGTGACAATGGAGAATAGAGGAAAGTTTCACTGCAGCTGTGCGATCTCTAGATATAGATGTCAACTGCTTACATTTCAGGCGTCAGACTACTGATTTGTAATGTTCAATTTATCTCAATTTAATATATATGTATATATATATATATAATGTACTTATATGTGATATATGAATGAAATATAAGTTATATACAATCCCAATAAGGACCTGAAGGTCAACTGCTCCCCCACTTGGCGATGGGATGAATGATGCTGACCCCATCCTCCGCTGCCCTTAGCAGGATGCCCTCCGGCGGAAGTTTGCCTCCTGCGGCGAAATTGCCAACATCGCTTGGGTCCCGGTGCAATCTTTTGCGCAGTGGGGTTTATCCTGATGTCACACTGATGATAGGTATGCTTGTCTGGTTGACTGGATCATTTCTTGAGGGCTTACTGTACTAAGGATACTAAGGGGTTGAAGAGTAAGATTGGGATTGGTTGACTGTCCAAGTTGAAGGCCCCACTCCTGCGGCTTCGAGGAGACACCAAAAAAGCTGGCCTTTGTGACCTTCAAGACACATGCAGCCGTGGAGAAGGCGATGCTGCAGGGATTGTGGGGCGATATGGGGGCTATAGGCTGGGCTATAGGCTTTCCTAAGACCTGTGGAATTTTCAACACCCCAACCAGATGAGCAACCAAGACTGCAAGAATAGTGGGGGGGTGTACCACAGTTTTTCAAAGATGAGCTGACCTTATGTTCACGGCCCAAATTTCTGTTTCGCATTGAGTGAGATGCAAAGGAGGTGGCTCCAGAAAGTTGCATTCGGCACGGCAGAGGGCTGCTGCCAGAGATGTGCAGCGCACTCGAATGCCAGGCTCTAGCCATGAACGGCGATGTATTCAATGGCGAGGCCGGAGAGCAAAAGGAAGGCCCTGTTGGGCTGCAACTGCAACATACTGTAGCATACTGTAAGCCCTTTTTGGTTGAGGCAGTGATCTGGACCCACAATTGATGGCCATGGATCCGATGAGCGGTGAATCCGATGGCTTGATCTTCAAATCCCTGCAGGCCTTCAAAGTGCAAGCGGCTCAACCGAAGACAGGAGCCTGTTATCCAGAGCTGACGCAGCTGACAGGAAGAACATGGAAGAACCACATTTTAGCAAGTCAATCATGTCAATCTGTTTCCGGCGTTTCCGGCTTGAGATTTCCAGAACATTGGACACCAAGTTTCGAAGACTTTTAGAAGGAAGGAATACCGTAGACATTTGCTAATCTTTTGGATGATGATGAGGGTCATTTCCAGCAATTTTGGAAGGAGAAAAGCCGGAGAGGTCATCAGCTAAGTGGGCAGCCCAGTGAGTGAAAGGTGTGGGGAGGGCCTTGGAAGCAGATTGACTACGTGTCGGGTATGTGTCACATCCATTCATTTTAGACAAGCGTCCCGAGCCTGCAAAAGATATGGATTTTTGCTTGTATCGCTGCAACACTCTGTATCAATTCTGCTTGTAGGGTGTGTAGAAGCAGACTCGTTCTCCATCAAGATATCATTCTTGTTTGAGTCATGGATGTGCCGCTGGAGGTTGCAATCATGTTGCCTGCAGTTAGTCGTCACAAGGGTCTCCCTACCTCAAGTTGTGGTCCCTGCCGTTCATCATCTTACGTCCCTTCAGGAAGAGCCCAAAAAAAGGCAAGGGCAAAGGTGCTGGCAAGGGCAAAGGTGGCAAGGGCAAAGGTGGCAAGGGTAAAGGTGGCAAGGGCAAAGGAAAAGACAAAGGAAAAGACAAAAGAAAGGACAAAGGGAGCCTTGGCAGTTTGGAGTTGGCCTTTCTGTAGTCAGTTCTGCATGTTCATTTGCAACTTTGAAGGGTTGGGTGAGGATGCGGACTCTGAGGAAAAAAGATCACGCCAAGGGCCAAAGTGAAGCCAAAGGCGGCGGGAAGGAAGGAGGAAAAGCCAAGGCCGATGGTTTATGTGCTTTTTTGGACAGCTGATGGTTGGAGTGCATTCTTTTTGTCTTTAAGTAGCAGGACCAGTTCAAGTTGTGGGCCCGGGCAGAATTCGGCATCATATTTTTTCACCAGTTCAAGGAAGGCCCAGGAGCATAGGCCGGGCTGCACTTGTTGCCCCTGGTGCAGGGCAAAGGCAAAGGAAAAGTGAAGAAGAGCCTTGGTTCGAAGCTTGTTTGGCTGTACATGGCTTGCATATACACTTCATCATCTTCATCTCTGACATGTGTCAGGCCTACACGCTCATGTTTTGGAAATGTGACATTGGACCCGGGCCAAAGGTTGGGTTTGGGCTACCCAAGTTGTCTGGTGGGTTATCGATCTTTGGGGCTTCCGAATCCTCAGGAAATTTCAGAAGAAAGGCTCCAATTGAGGGCACCAAAATGGACTGGCAGTGCACCTGTCTGGAAGACAGCACATTGCAAATCACTTTCAAACGACCTATTGTTGGAAAGTTTTCATAACTCCGCAGGTCTCTAGCAGAGGATTATTGCGGTAGCTTAGACCAGCTGCAGTCCAAAGGCAGACTGTGCAGCTCTGATTTGAATCGATTGAGATCGATGTCGCGGAAAACTGGAGAGTTTTTCAACCCTGTTGCTACTAAGGTATGAGTTTGTGTCCAGAGACTCACTAGATATTCTACCCTTACCCTGCACGTCATATGTATGATACGATGAGGGCTACCTGCTACCTGATGTGGTACTCGGAGAGGGTTGGATATTTGGAAGAGAGGATCTATCGCAAACATGATGTTGAGTATGCATTGCATTTACTTCTTGTCCAAGCAAGATAGTCAATTGGCAAGATACAGTAGTCCACGAGACAGCAGGATTTTGGTGAAGAATTGAATATCATTCTATGGCCCTTGAAAAAAGAGGTGGAAGCCCTGAGCCAACGCAATTCGCACCACCTTCCAGAGCGTGAGAACTGACTAGTTTTTGAATGTTCTTGGAATGCATGGAATACGTGGGTTTGTGGCTCAGCTTTGATACATGGAGTCACATGGAAGCCAAGCAGATCCACGACCCCACCAAATACTTCCTCCAAGCAGCAGATGTGAACCTCCGGGATTAAAACATGAGAGTTTGGCATCTATTGTAAGATCTGTAAGTCCCCCTGAAAAACCTTCCATGAGATGAGCGACTGACCCAAATAGTTTGCATTTACCTTGGCACAAAGCAGTCCTCCAGCTGAGCCTTTGGCCAAGCTGCTTCCAGGGTTTCTTGGTTTCACGAAGCTGTCGCAGAATTGCGGACCTGGTGGATTTCTGGGGCTCCAATATTCTCCAATTCACCAATTTCCCAAGAGGTCCCAAAGTTGGATGCACCCCCAATCCCAGACATTCCTAGACATTCCCAGACTACCTGCTCGACCAAAGAATGAACACAAGTGGCTCAGTGTGATGCGTGATGCCAAAGCAAAGGGTGGCCAAGATTCCCCTGTTGTCTCCAGGTTTCCATGGCAGAAGTCGGAGAAAAGAGACCTTTGGATCCAGATCCAGACGATGACGACGATGACGACGATGATGGATTTGGCCCCATGTTTCCCGGACTGCAGTGAAATTTGGGCAAGATGAGATGAGAACCTCACTTCACCATAGGTTTCTTTCAGTGATGTCCTGATTAGCCTAATTGTCCTGGACGCCGGGTTTTGGTGACCTTGGAAGCAGGAATCACGCATGATTGCAGCAATGAAACCTGGCTATGACGCTTTTTCCATTGCTTGTGCATGCTTTTGCTTCTGTTTTTTCCGGAGTGGTTGAAGAAGGTGGGGGCTACCACTGCCCAGGCCAGTGCCCGCACCAGCGCAGACCAAGCCAAAACGAAAGAAGGCAACCAGCTGGAAATGGAAGCGCCTGAGATCCTGACATGTCCAAACATTCCGCAAAAGCACCCTCCCAAACTAGAAAACCAAAGGAATTGGCAAAAAATTATTTTAATGAAAACAGTTGATTTGGTGAGACAAGCCCCAAAATGATGTAGCTACAGTAACAAGTGTCAAAGTCCACCATGGGGGAGCATGAAAGGGAGTAATGGAGCGCACAGGAGCTTGTACCATTTTTTTCCGCCTGGTTTTTGATTGGTTCATGTTGCGGTTCCAACTAGGTCTTGTCTTTTGAGGAAGGTCAAGTATTGCGACCCATGGACCAACAGATGGTGGTCAAAGTACATGGACCGAAAAGCACATGCTGAAGCTCCTAAAGATCAAACTTACTCATGGCCTTTCTGACTTGACAGGTTCTAAAGAATGCACACGTCTACCTGGAGAACTTGCCCAACGGGGAGATGTATGAAAAGCGACTTGGTTGTTAGACAACGAGCATCTTGATCTGGGTGTGTGATCAGGAGTTCCTCAGTTTCTGCGGCGGAAAATATTCAAGACATTCGTGGATTTTGGGGTGAGCAAGTTTTTGACATTGCCTCTTGTTTACCTCATGTGGTGGGATTAATGAACCACATGGTTGAACACAGGGCTCCACTTCCAAAGGCAAGTGGTTCCTTTTGCTTGTATCCTGCAAGTATCCTGCAAACATTGAGCCAAGGCTATGTACGTCCTGTATCACCATTCACAATTCAGGCTTTATTTGTCCATCTGTGTCCATGGCTCACAACTAGGTTCTCTCAACTTTTCTGTTGTGTAGTCGAACCTCATCCTGATCAAGATCAAAACATGTCAAAACCATTCCCGACCGAGTGAAAGAATAGTGAACCTGCTTTTCTTTGAGCGCTAGATTTACTTATGTAAGACCACTACTGTAGGGTGGAAAGACTAATAGGCTAGAGGCATGCTTGTGCGCTGTGATGACTGACCAAGAAGGAAAGCAAAGCGAAGCGTTGAAAAACCTCTCAAACAATTCAATTCGGAGCTATCCGCTAATTTGCCAATTGGATCCAATTGGATCCAATTGGATCCAGTTGGTCTATTGGTCCCCAAACCTTTGAGACCTTACTCCACACATCTGGGTCAATTTGGAGCCTGTGGATGTTTGTGGATGCCTGTGGCACAATTTGGTGATCACCGCTGCTCCCAAGGAGCTTTATGCATCGTGACGTGGTCCATTTAGCGGTGTGCAGCTATGCCACGGGCTTCCTGGTGACGGGCAGCGAGGATGGCCATGTCAGAAGCACTCAGCGCGAAACGCTTGGGACATTGACCAATTCACCACGGGATGGGTCGATACCTATTGAACATTATTGAACATTATTGAAGATTATTGAACCATATTGAACCACTGGGGGAAATGTTGTAGCGATTAATAGCCACTTGACAACTATTTCGGTGTTCACCTGGATGCGAACTACTCTTGCAGGTGCCAATATGTTGAGTCGTAAATCCAAACCATGCAGGAACCAATATGGCCATGAATGACTCAGGTCCAACGGTCCAACCATCAATGGGCCACTAATCACTTGTCACCAATGATCATTCATGGACAACAACGGAAGCATTGACCAGCAGAGTACATCCAGGCTGATATTCACTTGCGCCCGTTCTAGGTGAAGTTCTGGAAGAAACAATACGAAGGCATCGAGTTTGTGAAACATTACCGTGCCCACTTAAGCAGCTTGGTGCAGTGGTGACCAAGGGTCGTCTGCAACAGAACAGGGTGCTTAAAGGCTCAAATGATTCGTCAAATGATGTGGGAGCTTTATATAGAAGTATTGGTCATTTGTGGGAGATGTTGGAGGACTATTGCATCTTTTCTTCTTTGCTCGCCTTGATTGGCTACAAATTCCAACTGCGGAGTCAATGCTGACATGAAACTTGCACATGCCTGGACAAGGCAAAGGGGTCACAGCTCCTTGTATGTATATTGTACATATATATATATATATACACATTATATATATATATATATACATACACACTGTATATATACATGCATATTATATGTGTAATTGAGTTGCGGATTGTCATTCGTAAATCACTTTGTGCTTCATTCGGGATTCACTTTGTTGCCTCCCAAATGTGCTGAGCCCAGGCAAGCTTCTGGCCATGGTCCTGTCACAGGTTGGGTGCTGTCCAGGATGTTGCAGCTGTCCTGACGTCATATGCTGATGTGATGCGGTGGCTGTTGTGGCTCCAGCCAATCCCCGTCCTTCATGATTGAAAAAGCACCGAAGGCATATATGACCATCTTTGAATGGCGAAGGAAATGTAAATAGGGGATACTTGACAGCATTTGTTTTTCCATAAATTGATCAACGTTTTTTCCCTCGCGTTTTCGCACCATTCTAATCTTCTGCTGATGTTGGGCTCTTATTTCAAATCAAACTCAAATTAGAATAAAATTGAATGTAAATTAATTTTGGACTTAATTTAGATTGGTGTCAAAGTTGCTGCAAGACTAGTGGAGATCAAGGAAAGCAGCTCCCAGACCCCCAAAAATGAAATTGCTACTGTAAGATACAAACAACTACTTCAACAACAAATCGCAACCGTTTATAATTGATGAGAAATCAATAAACATAGTAGAAGCACCTGCTACAGGATGGGAGGCTGCTGGCCACCATTGGTGAGGATTGTGCTTTGAAGCTTTTCGAGGCCCGGTTTCAGTTTGTGACATAGCTGGGACGGGGATTTTGGGAAATCACATTCCGCCCCACACGACTCGTAGTGTTTGTAAAGGCGTGCAATTCTGAGGTGTAGATTTTCTGACAACAGTAAATCCATCCAGATTGGAAAACCATGTCTATCTAGGTAGATTGTTCTTTCCGCACAGCAAGAAATTCAAGTGCTTGAATATATTCATTCATCTCACATAAATGTACAGTTGACTCAGAATTGGGCACCGTTGCTGGATTGGTTGTTGCAGCGGGACATTTATCTCAAAATCCCAGCCCATCACCATTGACTTGGTAGAATTTGGTGATCCGCTGGGCCACCCCATCTTCACCCTACTACCTTTCCAAAGTTTCCCAGTTGCAACAAGTTGCTATCCATTCAAATAAATAGACTCATGTTTACTTCAGATTGGGGATGCAGGACCCATCAATCCCTACAACTAGTGGATATGTAACACGAGGAACTCCGCTGTAGCTATCGCAGGTCACTTCCTTCGATATGACTTGCATGATCAAGCTGAAGTTCAAGCCGCTTCAGGTGCCATGCCGAAGTTTTCCTACACCTTTTGACAGGAAGACGGAGAAAACTTGGCTGTCGGGAATTGGAGAAGTTGGGATTGTTGCAGGCTGTAGGCTGCAGAAAAGAATTGCCATGAGACGAGACTTTTTTCTCGTATCACTTGGTCCATCGGTGTTTGTTCTCAAGTTTGAGGTGCCAGTGTTCAGTGCTTTCGTTTGTTTCCGATCATAGTTGCCCATTCACACTGTTTCGGACTCTCCCTTTCCTTTGCACTTGGCCATACCCCTGCAGGAGTATCACCTGCCATGATATGAACGAAATTGTTTTCTGTTTTCAGCTCAGTGTGATGGTTTATTTTCTAGGTCGAGTTTGTCCACAAGAAGAACTCCCCGAGCTCATTGGTAGCAGTGCCCGGGCACCCACAACGGTAGCTGTGTCGGTTCTGGCTGATGCCGAAGGCCCGTATCCCATTGCAGGATGCAGTTCGACCTGTCTAGCTGTGTCCCTGCTACGGTAGTGGAAATTTGACTGGATTTAGTAAAATCTTCCGAGACCTGCACAAAATCAAATACATTTAAGGGAGGATAGTCTTTCACCTCCCAAATAGATAGCAAAGCTTTGAGTGGAGATTCTTGGGGAGCCATTGGATTGAGAAGATTGGCCTTTTCTGGCCCAATCACCCAGTTATTTGGATCGCCGTCAGGTCAGAGGCAGAGTCCGGAAAGGCCGATATCCAGCTGGTGAGATTGAATTCAATTGTTCAGAATGGTCTCTTGTGATTTGGAAGACCTTTTGGGACAGAGCAAAGAAGATCTTTTTCTTGGGCGTTTTTGGACAAACATCTCCATGGCAAGCTCCGGCTGCCTGAAGAGGTTCACATCCTTCAACCGGAGAGTGGCAAAGCTGAACCTCTGCGTAGCCTGGAGGTCGTGGACTTTGTTCATGCATCGATCCAAACAACAGGGTTTACTGTATCTAGCCTAGCTGTAGTTGTCGTTTTTTTTCGTCCCGATTGTTGGTATTCAATTTATTTTGGATGGGTACATACCTCTCCTATTTGCAAGTCTGCACCATACACCATATTGAGCAACTACGCTTCTAACTAGTGCACGTCTCAAACAAGGACTGTGCACCGCGGGATTTTGTCCATTTGCAGGTGCACACGGAGCCGTGCCATGCGATGAGGCCTCGGCAACGGATTTCGGCCCCCATGACATAAACAGGCGGTTCTGCAACCAATGACTATAATGAAAACATATGAAAACCATGATGACCACCATGAGGTTTTGATTTTTTGTAGCACAATGCAAGACAGTCAAACTGAGTCAAGCTCTTGTCGCGAGTTGTTTGAGGTACAATCCCTTTATCCATGCTTGCATCAGCGCTGACAAGAGTGGTGTCAAGGGCCTAGGTGAAAAAGCACTTTCGTGGCTGTTCCTGCTTGGAAAGTTGAAGTGAAAAAGCATTGACCTCTCAAGCAGGACTTGAACATCGAATCAATTGATCACTGTGTTGCTAGTACTGAAAGCGAAGATTGACACCGCTATAAGATTTTCAGACCAGAGAATTCTGTCAAGGTGGTACTTTGCACTTACATATATCATGAAGGGTAAGCTACGACATTTAAATATGTGGAGGCCAGGCCAAACCGCGAGGCCCCGGAGGTAGTATGAAATACCAGTTCGTATATTTAAAATTACTTAAATGTAGTTACTCTGTGTTTGAATGAATTGGATTCCGTATATTTAAATGGTCGGGCGGGCCAAGGAAAACCTTCCTGGAGGTAGTCTAAACTACCCGTTCGTAAATTTTTTAATCCATATATTTAAATGTAGTTACCGTAGTATTTATTCGGCCAAACACCTCGATTTGCCCGTGCCTCTCCGCGGCAATGTGTTGGGAAGCCAACACACGTGGTATTTGTGGGACTTTTGAGCAACTTCGATACATGGGACCTAACGCGCCTCTTGTACACCATCATCATCATCATCATCATCATCATCATCATCATCATCATAAACATAAAACTCTCAACCCGAAAACACCAAGCCCCAAACCGTAAACCCTTACGCAAGAAAACCCTAAAACCCAATGGGGATCTCATGGGCACAAACAACATATGTATATATGTATGTATGTATGTATGTATGTATGTATGTATGTATGTATGTATGTATGTATGTATGTATGTATGTATATATATGTATGTATGTATGTATGTATGTATGTATGTATGTATGTATGTATATATATATATATATGAGATATTATATATATATATATGATATTCTATATACATATCTTTGTGTACTGCCTTTGTGGCAGGCTTTGTGGATTTTGGACCATGCTGCTCATGAGGCCTTGGAGCTGTGGGATCCAGATACCTTGGAGATGCCAACGAAGCAGACCCGCCCTGGAAGGCGGGAACACGAAGAGCTTCATGTTGCTTCAGCCATCAATCCACCATGGCGATTCCATGGGGACCATGGAGGGCGGAACTCGGGAGATGAAACTGGCCTGCTGCAAAAGTTGGGGCTTTGGACAAATGCAGGGGGGGGTGGCCAGTTTTGGGGGTGTGAATCCACCTTTAAAGTCACTCAAGTAGCACAAAGTATTGTTTGCTGACATTTGAGCTGCGCAGGCTGCGCTTCGAAATCAAGAGCGAGACTCACATGCGACCCACGGCTCTTGATTTGACTGGGTAGGGACTGGGCTGTTGTTGTTGTTGCCGATCGCAAAGTTCCATACTCTTGACTGATTCAACATCACTCCCTGCGAATGCTGCTGTTGCTATCACTTCAAAAGATTCTCTTTTGCTTTGACATCTTCTCAAGAGGGTCAGCCATACATGATCGTCAGATTGTCGCCACTCGTCCTTCCAGTTGTCTCCAGCACAACTGACATGCTATTATGAATGCCGATGCTCCAGGTATGAGCTGCGGAAGAACCAGACTTCTGTCCGGAACTCATTTGTGCATGTTTGTGCGAGAATGCCCCGGGTTCCAAGCGTCGGGTCGGGTACAAATGTAAGATAGTACAAGTATCCTTTCGATGAGAATCTGTGAGGTAAGTTCCTGAATTTTGTGGATGTTGTGAATTCCACATTCTGCAGGCTTCAGACTGGAAGTATATATAAGGATGGGAGAGTGCTGATGGGGCTTTCAGCAACAGGAACATGGCCATGTGGTGTTTCAGTGCAGTTGATGGCGAGGCCATATCCCTGTCGAACAGCGTGGATGGCAGCATGTTCGTGATGGTGTGCGAGGTGTGAGCGGCAGTGTCCATTTTGGAAAGAACAGTAGTCGAAAGATGACAGTGGACGCCAGGGCAAACTATATACCAATTTGAAACCTCAGCTACATATGCGACGAAGCTGCCGAGTTTGCTGAAAAAGGTGGACCTGTGCATTCCAGGTATGTCAAGTGCTGATCAAAAGCACACTTTGAACGAGAGTGATTTTAAAGTCACTACGGGTATGCAGAGCACCATGCGCCGAGATCAATCCGGGGATCAATCCGGGGCAGAAAAACCTTTGGGAACCAAAGATGCTGTAGACCTCAGACAAGGATGACAAGGGCTCAGAAAACATCACACCATAGGATTCCATGGCTTTCCATCCCGCGCCTCCAGATCCAGGATGGACGCTTGCGAGTGTTTCGCTACGCCACCATGAAGATGGCCGCATGGCCAATGGGGGTGGGGATGAGCAAATCATGGCATCATGGAACAAGATCAAGAACCATTTAGTGGCTATAGGATAGGATAGGTTACAATTGGGTACGCTTGGAAATCTTCCAAAAGGTACTACTTTGAGATACTTCAAGATGCTTAAAAACATGTGGGCCGAAGTTCCTTGAATTCTGATCCTTACCCTCGAATCTGATGGCTTCAGTTCCCAGTTGAGCATTGAAGCAAGTTTGTGGCAGACGGATTGCAATGGCTTCCAAGTGAAATCAGACACTGGAATTTGTTCAGACTGTTCGCATTGTTCTCTAAAGTCATTGACATTCTTGAGTTTTAAGCTCCTCAAACTCTGATGAAATATAGCTGGCACCTGATCCAAATTGCGGTTCAGTGCATATTAAAGCTCTTGTAGACACTGTGATCCCCCCTCAGCTCACGGTTCCTCTCGGAATCAAGACTGATGTTGAAAATGGGGAAACCCTTTGGTTTCCTAGGGCTTATGCTTTGTGGTTTCCCAAATCCGTTCAGGCCCATTTTCGAAACGGCAACATATGAGCGCCCCGCCATCTCCAGTTTGATCATCCTTTTGGGGCTAAGGTCCGTGCCTATGACGAGTCCATGGAGATGTTTACTGCTGCTCAGAGTGATCCCAACATGGGAGATCTTCATTTGGACAGGCTTGTTGATCATCAAAGCAGATCCCATCGGTTCACGATGAGTGGCCAGTTGGTCATCATGGACTGATCACGGTTGATCACTGCTATTCAATGTTGATCGAATAGTGAAGCATGCGGGAATAAGTGGTCGGTGCTCTCAAATTCATTCAAGCTCATATGCTATAAAGTGAAGAGCTAAGCGACTTCCGTGTGTAAGTTATGTGCAGGTTTGACTTCGGACGCCGCATTGCCGTGGAGAAGGAGATGAGAAAATCACCTGCTGTGATGTACCAGCAGGCAGCTAGCTGGGTCAAGGGACAACTTCGCAAGTGCACTAATGATGAAATTCTGCATTGTTTGTTGGAAAGGATACGTGCTAAGTCGGAATTTACTATGTTGTTTCTTGTTTCTTTTTTGCAGATAGGTTAGATGCATTTGTCAAGAGGCCATGAAGCGACAGGTGGTCCACGGATTCATGAGAAAAAAACTGGTGCGGGTCGTTGAGAGTCTGATAGGCAGTCTTTGACGAGTCTGGGAACTTTTTGATTTTCACCTCTTTGGCCACAGCCTCTGGTGCTGACTTGGTGGAGAGTGGCGCTGAATTCATCTGGGTCTACTTCATAGTCAAACGAGAAGGTAGCACATACGTATATATATGTATAGTTATATATATATATAGATACATAGATACAAAGATACATAGATACATAGATACATAGATATATAGATACACAGATAGATAGATAGATAGATAGATAGATAGGTAGGTAGGTAGATAGATAGATAGATAGATAGATAGATACATAGATACATAGATAGATAGATAGATAGGTAGATAGATAGATAGATAGATAGGTAGACAGAGATAGATAGATAGATGGATGGATGGATGGATGGATGGATGGATAGATACATAGATACATAGATACATAGATACATAGATACATAGATACATAGATAGATAGATAGATAGATAGATAGATAGATAGATACATACATACATAATACATACAGAATAATTCAAACTATACCGTAAATACATACATATGTATACATAAATATGTATTATATGTAACACATAGAGAGAGAGAGGTAGATGGTAGGACAATCTAGCCAGATCCCCCCTTTCAGCATCACAAAGTGCCACTACAAAACACCCATAAATGATCAGAGGATGATATATCTGCAGCTCCAGAAGGACTCTCCATTTGAAAAATTGCCTGATCTGGAGTCATGACCATATACAGCGGGTGTGCTCTTGTTCAGCACTCGTCTTCATGGGAATTGCTCTGCTTACCGCCACTGCTGCGGGTCCAGTGATGAATCTTGAACCTTTCAGCCATCGCCATGTACCACCCAGATTGGTGTGAAGATTGTGAATCTCCATACCAACAAGCTTGTGAAGATCTTGGGTTGGGGGACCTGGTGGTTGTGCAGGCAGGTTGCTTGAGATTGGCCTAACATGTCTCAAAGAAGTGGAACCCTGATGGCTGTGGGGTCCTAAATTTTCCCGAAATTTCACTTCGAAGTTTTTTATTTCTGCTCAGGAGAAAGTGACTGGTGAGCCGTGAACATGAGCTATTAACTATAGGAGTCGGGCCTGAGTAGGGGAACTCACGAACAAAAGGAGACCTCAATAATGGGAGCATGACATGGGGTCAAACCAAAATGACACAATTGCAGGATTCCACATCCTCGGGCACGAAATTGAGATGAAGTAAACAAATACTGTCTATTTGTGAGCACAGAGGTTCAGTCTAGCCACGCACCCACATTTGCAATGGCTCAGAGCAACAAGGCAAGGTGGAACAGACCGAGCGCTTCTTGGGCATCGCGTTGTATCAGGGGAAGACCATGAAGAAGAAGGCAAGGTGTGGCAAGATGTGGCAACGGTGTCCCACAGTGGAAACGGTTCATCTTGGAGATATGGGGCAGGGGTGGACAGGACAGGACTGGTGAAAGGTTGATGTTCATTAAGACAGAGGTCGGTACCATTGTTTCCAAAATCCCTTTATTCTCAGACTCAGAATCAGAGTTGCAATGAGACATGGAAACTCTGGTGCGACATACCTGCAAACATGGGAGTTTTGTGCTGCCAAACCCTAACAATCTGGACAGGGTGGGTGCAGCATTTCCCAAGTGGATAGCTTGAAGGAATTGAACACAATCGAAACTATAGACAGATCCCCTGAGAGCACGAGTGAGTGGTTGCCTCATCGAACAATGTCATTTATCCACGTAGATGAAGCAGATTTCCAACGTTTTCCTGCAGTGACTCAGTCGTGTTGCTATCCGTGCGTGATATTCATTTCTGCTAGTGCTGGTTTGGACGCTTAGGAGCATAAACAGAGAAACAGGTGATCCGCAGTGATCCTTCATGTGACTGCTCTTTGGAATTTCCGGACATAGTCCGTTACCCACTTGCCTGATGAGTTGCAGGCGGGCTTGGGAGAGTCTGTGATTGAGGGCGAAAATGACCAAAAGGAGCGGCGCTTGGAAGCGCTGCAGATGTTTTCAGGGGAGCGCCAGGAATGCAAGTCAACCTGGAAAACAGAACTGTACAATACTGTACACGTAGCTCAGATCTGTGAACAACCCCAACTATTTGGCCATTGGCTTTTCTGATCTCAACGACTGTAGGACATTTAAATGTTTGAATTAACCATGGAGAACTATACGCAGCATCACGTAGGTGCCGTCAGGGACAAGAAATCCAGGATTCAATCCCTGCTTCAAGCACTAGGAGTCAGCAGATCCCGTTGCCATCGTCACAGCCTACAAAAAGAACAGGCAAAACCCGGAAGTGCATGGCGATCTCTGCTAGAGATTGGACTGTTCTGGACTTTGCCAGAGCGTGCTGTGAGTATCTGCCACGTTCCATTTTGTCTTTAACTAAAACATATCAATTAAACTTTATTTAAAACCATCAGGTATCAGGGCACCGGCCTACAAGTCATTCCAGTCTGAGTCTGCCCCGCGCAGGTTCTACCTCTTCAGCACTCGCGAGCCTCCAGAGACCACAGCTGATCTGGGACGAGATATCTTCAACGAGAAGCCCAGCAAGGCTGCTGGTCTGATCCCCCTTTGCATGAGGCAGTTGTTGGTGCTTGCACTGCCGAAAAGCTTCGGTTCTCTCATCACAATCAGATCAGATATGCAGGACTTTTCCAGACTTAAGCTTCCCAATTGTACCTCTGAAAAAGATTCTTTCGATGGTAAAGGATTTCATCAATCATCATGTATACTCTCTGATACTCAAATGGTGTTGTCTGGGAGCAGGTTTCACAGGTGTAATCCTTGTTTACCATTTGAGCACAGATATGCCACCTTTATACTAACCTCCACTGCCACAGTTTCACGTTGTGGTATGGTAGCTCTTCAGGAAGATGCTGCAGTGGCAGCCTCCATCAGGCGAGAGTGGGGTTGGATGTTGAGCCATCCAAACCTCAGCTTTTTTCAAGAATAAACTTGCCTTCTACCTGTAGCCCATAGTTGAAGTTGAAATCATTGCCATGTGTAAACCGGGGCCGCTTCCCTATTTCCCAGGATAGTTGCAACCCGACCCAAGTACAGAGTTGTATGTATCATTCTGCAAAACCATTATTTGGCTGGGGAAAGATTCTAGTCATCTCTTTTTCCCTTGAGTGTTCCCAGAAGGATTTCATTTAATTTTGAAAGCAAATCTGGTAACCACGTCTTGCAACAGAGAGCTGCATATTGGAAACTGCGCGCAAAATGTTGTCGCTCAAATTGCAACATCACTTTGGAATCATGATTTGACTTGTTGTCCCAAGGACTGAGAACCCCCTGGGAAAGCAAGCAACTATTCATACCACGATGGGTGACATTGTTGTCAAGCTCTTCCATCAGGACGGCTTGGGGACTGGGCGGTCTCTTCAACTCATGGCTAGCGGCTAGCGACCATGGCCTAAAACCGTGTGAGAGCCCTGACTTTGATTTTTCATCCATTCGGCACATTCCTGCATGTGCATGGGTGCCGTAGGTTCATGTTTTTTTTTTTTGCTTTTTCACTCCAAGCCCCTTCAGCCATCAACTGACAAAGATGAGCACGCGATCAATCCATTGGGTGAGGCTTGTACCATGCAGTCACTAAGTTTGAGCCCAGAAGCTAAACTTTGGCATCATCTATCAGCTTGTCCTTGCTCAGTGGCCAATTGGAAGATTTGGATGCGAATGGAATTTCATGACCAACAAAGTCCCTTATGAAACACGGATTTTGATACTTTCGAAGTTTTGACGTTTGACACTAAGCCTGCGGAGACTGTCATGCAAAACCAGCGCTTTTGGCAGGAGTGTCCGAAGAGTGTTGAGAACTTCACAGTGCACTCCAAGAATGGCTACTACGTTTGGCTCTCGGTCCCGGGAAGGAACTTCTGCAAAGACCCTTTAGGTGAAGAAAGTGAGGCGACTTGCCCCACTGAAACGAGGTGTTCCAAATCTTGCCAAAGTATGCCAAAGTAACTCTTTAAACTTTGATCTTTCGGATTCTGTATCCTGCGGGCTAAAGGTAGGAAGCCCTTGGTTGTGCTTCCTCTATACTGTACAAGTAGGTAATCCACTTGGCCAGCCAATTTATATCAAGTTGCGCCGAAGTTGGGCCATGTCCGTATGTGGCAAAACCCCACCAGAGGCAATCATTTCTCCACCCATCGACATGTTCAACAGCTATCCCAGGACAATATCATCTTCCACAGGGTGATTCAGGCCCTGTCACTCGGGCTTTGCGGTTGGAGTGACAGAAGTAGGGTTCGAAATGGCATCAAGAAAGGCTTTAGTAATTTGTTGTGAATTGTCCGGTGAATCTTTTTGCTGAACCTATATTATATAGTTTGATAGTGTGACCTTTCATTTTGTCAGCGTCAAGCGGACTTCTAGCATTAAACTCAGTTTGCGAAGCAAGTCCTTTTCTCCTCTCTTTAACCAATTGGCAGACATCTTGTTACTGAAGTCCAGTGCCATGAGCTTTGTTCTGTTATCACCAGCCCTGACCCGCATCGGGCGTGTGGGGTCTTCCGCGGCCAGGGCTTCATGATCCAGACGGGGGATCCGCAGGGTGATGGCACAGGGGGTGAGAGCATTTGGGGTGGTGAGTTCGAGGCCTGGGGGAAATTTGGAAGCAATGGTCCACGGTCCGTCCACGGTGACAAGCTGTGACAAGGTGTGACAAGGTTGGTGCTCTTGCGAGTCTTGCCATTTGTTTCCATCTTTGCATCTGTAATTTCTGTATCCAGGATTCATGTCAAAGATTATCACTTTGTACAAGGGCCAATTCCGTTCCTGTGGCAGGACGAATTCCACCGCAATCTCAAGCACGACCGGCCCTTCACGCTGTCCATGGCAAACGCAGGGCCTTGCTGGCTGGGTTTCAACTAAAGGCTTCAGATTGGTTCCGACAGATCAGCTCTAGACGCATTTGCATCATTTTGATTAATTTTTCATCGTCAAAGTCATTCCATCCTCATGATCCTCTTCATCTCAGCATCAAACATCAACATTATGAATCATCATGATTTTCATGATGGATTCATGCACAATCAAGTATAGTCACGTTTGCTGTGCTCATTGCCAGCAGCACCATTGTCCTTATCCTCCCCCTCCTCCTCCTCCTCCTCCTCCTCCTCATCATCATCATCATCATCATCATCATCATCATCACCATCATCACTATCATCACTCACCATCATCATCACCATCACCATCACCATTACCATCATCAACACCATCATCATCACAATCACAATTTCCCGTCACTTTTCATGGCAATCACAATCATGGTCACCATCACAGTCACTAGCACCTTCCTTATCCTCCTTTTCCTCTTGCTATCATGGGCATTGTTCTCCTCTTTGTCATCACTCATCACCATCACCCCATTGCTGCTAGGGCGCCATGGAAAACTCAAGAGTGCATCGAAACACACAACTCTGTGACCCTGAATGCCTTAAGATGATTTTTTGGCCAGGCCCAACACCAATGGTTCTCAGTTCTTCGTCCGTGGCCCCAGGAGGAGACGACCAAAATGGATTTGTTGCAGACCTCAAAAGCTGTAGGAGATCAACAAGCGGCTTTAGGCTGATAGAGATCCCTTCCTTGGCCTGGTAGATGCAAGCGCCATGAAAACAAGGACCCCGATCAAAGCAGTGGCAGCACGGAACATCATGGAACTATACTGGGCCAGGTACCAAAGTTTTGTCCCAACACCAGCCGGGGCTCAAAGAAACCCAGGTGACTACTGTGCCATGTCCCTGGCTGGACGGGAAGCACACGGTCTTCGGCCGTGTTTTACAGGGCATGGATGTGGTGTGGGCCCCTGGTGTGTCAAGTGGACCTTGAGTTGTCGCAAGCTGCCAAGGCTATATAGTGCCAAAAAATCAAACAATGCTTGAACATCTTGGATTTGCATTTCCTTGTCAGGTCCAGAACATCGAGAAGACCCAGACCAACTGTGACGACAGGTCCGGGATATTCCGAGAATGGGATTGGCTGATCGGCTCAGCCGAATATTTTGGTCCTAACATCAATGCGCTGGAACTTTCAGCGCATCACAAGTGGAGCTTCTTGTCATGCAAAGGAATTGCAGTGGGATTTTTGAAGATATTTGTCATCCAGCGACAAAGTATAGAAGGGCACCAAGCACATTCTAATACCATCCTATGGATAATTTGTTTGAAGCATTTTTTATTGCAATTTAGACCTGCTATTTTCCCGCAGGCCGTTGGTTGACATCAAAATTATGACCATCAAGATCATTACCTAAACTCCAGAAAAATAAGCAATTATAAGAATCCAATCTTCTTAATCATTTATAATAAATACAACACCAAAAAATAAATATATCATAAAATATCGAACAAACATACATAAACATAAACACACTATGTTATACTATATAATATTATATAAAATACACTGCTTTTTGTGGAAAATATGAACAAATTTTATATAATTTAGATTTAAATTATATTAATTTAATTAAACTATATTTATCCGAATATAGGAAATTTAATTTACGATATAAATTGGAATTAAATTTCCCCTAACAATATATCCACATTGAGGGGTTTTTGCGGTACGGGTAAAGACTTGGTTCGGTGGAGGCATACATTATTTTTTTTGCAAATTTCTAAATAATATATTTTATGATATTTTTTCGATTGTATAGGTTCGTATAAGGTTTGTGGCCTATTTTGGGGCTTGGATTGGGGCACGGGTATTTTTTGTAAATTTTCGTATAAATATTTGTATATTTTAATTACCTAGGCTCGTATGGCTTTGCGTAGCGATGGTGGTTATGGAGAAAGGCGTTATTTTATTAGAGATTGTGATTATTTTTGGAGGTATATTTATTTTATATGGTAGGTACGAAATATTCGGGATATTTAAAGATTTGAAATATTATTTTATATAATAGATATCGGATAAATTATATTTTTAAAAAACATAATAGATACGGATTCTTTTATATAATAACAGAATATTGATATGTATGATTTAGAATAAAGGTATTTTTGGAATGACTTTTTCGTGATAGGTATAATATTTGGTGAATTTGAACGAAATTTTGAAAGGAATAAAAAATATATTTTATGAGATAGGGGTAGTATTTTAATCATTTTGGATGATCAGAGGGGCTAGCAAAAGTGACTCCCAATTTTTTTTGACTCCCAAATTGTGTGTGCTGCTCTTCTTTCAATTTGACCCTTAAACAGACCCTCACACANATCAGAGGGGCTAGCAAAAGTGACTCCCAATTTTTTTTGACTCCCAAATTGTGTGTGCTGCTCTTCTTTCAATTTGACCCTTAAACAGACCCTCACACATGAGTGGAACATGATTTAATAGANGTTGGGTTATGGGTGGGGTACGGGTGTTGGTGGCTTCACCATGCTTCACGTTTGTGTGCCTGGCATGTTTTGACATCCAGTTCCTGCAGATTTGGTTTCATTGGGCAGCCATGCATGAGTTATTGATTCGNCGTTTGTGTGCCTGGCATGTTTTGACATCCAGTTCCTGCAGATTTGGTTTCATTGGGCAGCCATGCATGAGTTATTGATTCGTTCGTCCTGGATTCATTTATTGATGAAAATTTGATTTCTGAAATTGCTGACTCTGTTTTTTTGGGATTGCATCTGAGAAGAAAAGGTCGTCAGTTTTGATCAATTTTTATGCAAACTAGACAAGCATTAGTGGTCGAACCGGTAAAATTAGATTCAGCCACAAATTCAAACTCAAATTCAAACTCAAATTCAGTCAGACTCGTTGATCAGACTCAGGACTTTCAAACTCAAAAACCAGTGTTTCAAAGTTGAACCGTGCNCAAATTCAAACTCAAATTCAAACTCAAATTCAGTCAGACTCGTTGATCAGACTCAGGACTTTCAAACTCAAAAACCAGTGTTTCAAAGTTGAACCGTGCAAGATTGCAACTTAACATTTAACCCTAAAAACAAGATCACCCCCCTCAATCCCTTACCATACCACACCCCTCACCATCCCGCCCGACATCCGACATGCCATGTCCGGCCGTGATCATCAA
>BGPT01000781.1:190851-222679 GCA_003297045.1 Symbiodinium sp. clade C Y103 | reverse complement strand
AGGGTCTGTTTAAGGGTCAAATTGAAAGAAGAGCAGCACACACAATTTGGGAGTCAAAAAAAATTGGGAGTCACTTTTGCTAGCCCCTCTGATATGGTTTTTTCTTGGGAGATATAGGTATTTGTGGATCTTTAAAAAAAAAAATAGAGTCTAAGGTAAAATATCGCTTTTGACGAATTATATTTGATATTTTTCGTTGCGTACTATTGGATTCGTCCGATTTTATTATTATTTGACATATATTGGATTGCTCTTACTGCGGCCCGCCGCGCATTTTGCAATTGTAGACACAACTCTTTCATACGAAATGGAGATTGAATCTAAAAATTTCTATGAAATAATTCTTATTAAAAAATATTTTAGAAAGAAAATTGCAAAAAAAAAAATATTAGGATATCTTTTATAAAGATTTTTTGTAGGAATCTAAATATTTTGCCAAGAAATTCCTTATATAAATCTTGTTAAGAAAATTATTATAAAGGCTTTTTTAGAATCCAAAAATAAAAAAAATATAATTCTAACTAATATAATATAGGAATTCAGATCGTATCCATACCATAAAAAGGAATATTTCAAAAAGAAATCATATGAAAAAACCTCCTATAAAGATCCTATACAAAAATATCTTATATAAAAATATCGTATAGACCTCTATTGCAGAAATCTTGCCAAGAAATTTCTTACATAGATCTTTCCAAGAAATCTCTTCTAAAAATCTGATACAAAGATATCGTATAGGCCAATTAATATTATCTCGCTCTTTATTCTTATCATGCCTTTTAAAATCCCTAGAAAGATCCCTCTGTATTTTGCTAATCTTTTTTCTTTCCAAATTAAATAAAATATTACCTTGAAGAAATAAATTCTATTTATTTATTTTCTTATTTTTTTTTTTCAATTTTTAAAAATTTATTCCAAATCGTAGAATTAAATAATAGAACAATTAATTTAATAATTTTGCTAAAATATTAGGGAATATAATAAATGGAAATAAATAATATCTAAAATAAAATTTAAAAAAAATCCTACAATAATCCTCAAATAAATATAAATTTTTCTTCAAATAATTCATATAATATTCAAATAAATATAAAATTATTATTAAAAACATAAAAAACACATATTTAAATATAATTATATTAATAAAAAAAAACATTAATCAAATTCTCAACCTAAGGTAATTATATACATAAATTCACAAAAAAAAATATATATATAAAATTACCAATATTTCAAAAAAAAAACAAATTAAAGGAATTTAAAAAATAAAACAAGTCAAATATACCATACATAATAATAAAATCAAATTATAAGCCGAAATTCTATTTATTTAATAAAAAATAAAATAATTTATTAATAATTAATAGTAATAAATTCCGCAAAAATATATAATAAATTTTATTTCATATCATTTCTATACCAAATTTTATACAATACAATGAAAATTAATGCGACCTCCCTAGGAAGTTTCACCCAATCTAATTAAATCCAATTAACTTAAATTAACCCAATTTAATTAGCTAATATATCTATATATATATATTCAAATATTAATAATATCATAAATATGTATATACATACAAATACATGAATATTTATGTAAATATAAACATATATAAGTATATCTATAAAATTTAAAATATTATATTTTCAATGTGTATATATATATATATAATAATCTAAATTTAAATTTATCATATTTTATTCGATTTCTTATATTTGTTCATTTATATATATATACATATATATTATTTCGGTTCATTATGGTGGTAATTCTTGGATGTATTGTTCTAGGTATTAGATGAAATTAAGAATTATTGTTGACATAAATTAACAGAATATGGATAAACAAATTGGTCGCAGGAGGATGGAAATATGGATGGAAATATGGATGGGGATGAACAGATGAATTGATCTAAGGACGGGAGGATCGAAGTGATATGAATACAAAGTAATATATAGTTATATATATATATTTATATATAATCCTTTTTGTACGCCCAGATAGGCTGAAGCTCCGTTCAGCTACTGCTACTTAACCTCATGCATGCTGCATGCTGATGCTCCATCCGCCACTCAGGAGCTGCTACTCCTGCCCCTTCTCCTGTCTCTCTTCTTCTTCCTGGCTCTCCTGCCAGAACTGGAGCTCCTGCGCTCAAAATGCGAATCTTTCTGAAACCAAATGCACGTTTTGCCACTGAAGCAGCTCCAGCTTGGGGCACTTTCTGCCAAGAACATCCAAGACGTCTAGGACAAAAGTGGTCAACAACTTAATTGGAATGCTCTCCACGTTTCTTCCTAACAATTTGACGATTTTGACGGGATCGAGAGATATCCAGAGCCAAGCCCATTGAAACCTCGCCTGCGGCTACGGCTGCGGCTGCGACGATCTGGTGCAGATGTTGGCACAGCAGCAGGCGGCATTCCAGGCGCACCAGGCATACCAGGTGGGTAGCCGGGCATTCCCGGGTACCCATACATTCCCATGTACGGGTATGGATAGCCTGGCAGGCGCAAGGTTTTTTGCACGCTTCAGAGTGGTCATATCATAGATATGTTCAAACACTTGTTGGTGCTTAAGCCCACCAGGACCGGCTGGGCCGCAGTATTATGTGAAGTTTGCATCTGTATCTCCCCCACTGCTCACAACCAGGAGCGGAACTGCTGGGGTGAGAGCATTCAAGACTTTGAATCAAGCAAACTAGCTGCCTTTTGTAGCTTCTTGGAATCCCTTCAGCCTGGGTAGTATGGGTAGCCCGCTGCCAAGGCAGGGTTGGCAGCAGCTGCCGCTGCGTGCGCCGCCGCAGCTGCTGCTGCAGGGTCTGCAAGCGGCAACACAGCAGTTGTCAGAGGGAAAACGGTAAACTGTGGGATTTGGGGAAGTTCTATTTTCAGAGACCCCCAGGCTAGATGCAATGGCAGGCAACGCCATAATTCATGATTCCCTGATACAAGGTGTTGTCATCAACCATTTCATGCCCAATAGCACACACACACACACATGCGGACACCTCTCTTTCTCTCTCACACCACAAATAATCAACATACTTCTTGGTACTCCTTAAATAAATAAATATGTACACATATACGCACACATAGATATAGATATAGATATAGATATAGATATAGATATAGATATAGATATAGATATAGATTATAAGTGTATGGAATTCCTACAGGGGCCAAGCTGTTGTTTGTACTTCTCCATTGAATTCTATCGTGGATTCACCAGAAAGGTGGCCAAACAACAGGGCAGCAGGGACTGGGGAATGGCACATGAAGGGCACAACATCAACAAACACATCAGCTGCAGGACTTCCACATGATGGGCTTCAAACATTTCAAACATTTCAAAGTCCTCCCTTGGTGTTTGTGCTTGGGTGTTGCAAAAGCTCCCTCGTGCTGCTACCAATTTGCACTGGAAGAAACATTGGGTACAGTAGTTAACGGTAATTATGGTAATTACAATAGATGCCAAGCATAGCGATCATGAAGCTTTCTGCTGAGCTTCCCCAGCAAATTCCTTCATCCCTCTATGGCTTCGCTAGAAATCCGGACCTGTTGGGGCTGGAGCTGCAGAACCTGTCATGCCGGGCATCTGGTGGCTGATGCTGGGCAAAGGCAGGGATGAACTTTGGACACGGCTGAAGGGCATGTTGATCCTAGCAGCCTAGCAGGGTCAATCCCCGCAAGGTACCAGCTTGTCGGATGGCTCAAATGTATTCAAATGTATTTTCATCAGCTGCGGAAAGAACTCCACTCCAATCATATCAGAATTGTCAAGCTCGCCGGGATCACGGGCTCCATTCTTAGCATCTCGAATCCGTGAGAGCAATGCAGAAGATGGGTTTCTAGCCTTGTTTCTTTGCCGGCTCGTTAGCAGCTCATGGTGGGCATCGACAAACAAAGAGCAAGCTGACAATGGAAGAGGCTAGCAAGAAGTTCCTATGGTCTATAAAATTTCTGATTACCTGCTGCTATAGAAACATGGCAATGGATTATTCCCAATCAGTGCACGATTTAATTACAGTCATTACCTATTAGACTTGGTGATTTTGCTAGCTTGAGTCATTGTGGGGGACGTGGGTCTGAGGTATTACAAAGCACAACCACATCTGGCGTAGGGTCAAGCTTTTTCTGGTGGAACTGGGAACAAGACTCGACTGTTGGACAGAGCTTCTGACAGAAGCAAACTTAACAACGCATCTTGGTGCTGGAGGCAGAATGTACTGTAAGAACGGAGATCCATTCTACATCAAATTCCTAGGAAGCCCGGCTGTCTTCAACTCACCTCTTGCGATGACTGTGCGCTGAACGCCAGGGGAGCAGCTCCTGCAAGTCGTGATTTTGCCCCTGTGAACTTGCACTTAGATGCCAAATGAGAAGGCCTCACTTCGTAGAAATCTGACATTCTTATAAAGTATTCTTCAGGGTTGTACCATTGAGGCTCCCTTTACCAAGCAGTGATCATTGATCACTGCACTGTCAAAGTGTGCTAATTGAAAGACTGTCAAGTCATGTCAGGTCTATGGGTGCTCCTCTAAGCTATCAACACCTCAAAGCGACGCAAGAAACTCATACTGGTCCAACATCTTGCTCCCAAAAATATGTCATCAAGGAAGGAACAATTTTGGAGGCACGCTTTGGGGTGGGTGTCATTCTTTGAAGAAGACAGTCCTTAGAGAGTCTGCTGCGCTTTCATCGACCTTGTTGTGCGCAATGAACCTCAGTGGCTGTGAAGCGTCAAATGCCGGATACGATTCTTGGAAATCTGCTATATACTGTTGCATGCAATGATACTTATTTTAAAGCACATGCCACCATACGCACCCACACATACACACACACAACAATGATTCATGATTCAGGAGAGGGCAAAAATACCTTCACAGAAACACATGCATGCAAACATATTCAAGTGTGTGTGTGTACCTTTCTGCTTCGAGATGCATCTGAAAGCAACACGTGTTTTACCCGCCCATACCCGCCCAAGCCTCCGAAACATACAAAGAAATCGCACTATGACTATGCACAATTCCTTCTCGTACTACTCACTACTCACTGCTCATATATGCACGTTCTAAGGGGTCAGCTCTTCCAATTCTGGAGTACTTCCCCCTCGGTCGAGGCGATCACACGAAGGATCAAACCAATGGAGCGGGAAAACGTTTAACTACTCAATGCAGCAATCATGTGGAAAACAACTGCAGGGATGTACAGAAGCCATCAAAACCTTCAGTATAGCCCTTAGGCCAAGCAGAAACACCAAACCAGAAACAAAAACACAAGCTTCTTCATTTTGCCCTAACATGCTAGAACATCACCTACATTTGCAGCCACTGCGTGTCCAAGTTTGATCCTATCAATCCGCCAATGTGGGGATCACCAAGGCCCCAGCCCGCATGGTGACCTGGCAAGACTTTCAGCTGTTACAATTTTGGCTGTTGCTACCGCCGGTGTTGGGGTTGCTGTTGCTCTTGTCGTTCCCCAAAAAGCACTCGCTTGCTCCTACAAACACTCAGTTTTGCGTGGGTCACAGATTCAAGAACCAACAAACCGCGAAATTCACGAGCTTTGCTTTGGAATCTTCATGAATCTTCTAGCGACCGACAGCTCAGCTCATTCACAATCGAAGGTGTTGCCCTGCCTCTGGAGACGGGAGCTGAGCCACTGTTGCGCCTGAGATGAGAAAGGGGAGTCAGTGACTGGGGGCTCTCATGCTGAACTCAGCCAGCAGGCAAAACTCTTGCATACTCTTGCGCGATGTGTCTGGTGGTTCTAAGCATGCATTATATATGCTGCACAAAATCTGGGTTCCGAAAGGCTATGAAATGTCGCTGTCAAACATCTGAAAGTGCACAACCAAACCCAAACCATACCCAGGCCCAACCCTAAATAATACCCAAACCTTGGGCTCCATATTGCCGTGTCTTGCACAGCGCGCCGGAACGTCTTTTGAAGCTTTCCCAAACAAGAACAAACGCTGCACAAAAGTGCCTTGGATCATGATCCCGTTCAAATGATGAGAAAGAACCACTTGCCCATCTTGATCATGTTTCAAAAAGGCTTTTTAAGCTTAGCCAGGTCTTATCCCAAAGCCCCGTTCTCATGTACAACATTGGATGCACTGTGCAAATATTTCGGTGCATATATATATATATATATCTATCTATCTCTCTCTCTATATATACATATACATGTGTGTATATATGTATGTATGTACGTGTACGTATGTACATATGTACGCATGTACGTATGCACGTATGTACACATGTAACATGTGTGTATATATATATATATATATTTGAGTCCATATCCCTATCTGCATTGGCATAATCTGTAGCCACATCTGTGCATACAGTGAATATGGGATATAAATAAAAGCGCGCGCGAACACACACACACACACGAATGGATATATGATTACATATATAGATACACAAGTATTATCAAACATTGTTATAGACGTGCACATGCTTTTGCCAATCCCACGACTTGTGGAAGGAAAGCCGAGGCTTTGGCGCATCTCGGATGCGCGCAAGCAAGGCGGCCGAGGGGTTGCGTGCACTACTGAGATCTCCACGAGCAATGACCTGGAACCATGAGCCAAGCAGTTCAATGGATTCATCTCGCTTAAGGAATGGCCAAGAACATTGGTAAGTAGTACGCAAGCATATGCAACAATAAAAACGTAATAAGATGTAATGTGGATAATGGATGATAATGGTTCCTATGGATTAGATGTAAGGGGCCAGGGGTTTTTCATTTCCCAAACATCCCAAACTCCGCTGCACAATGCCGCACCTTCCGTTGGACTTCCCCGTTGCACTCTCGCAAGTCTGACGCAGCTCGGCTGTCCACGTTGTTATCCTCACAGGCGCGTGGTGCAAAGCAGGTGCCCCCGTCCTGGCGGACCTGGCACCTCACTGCTCGGCAATGACAATCGGTGCTACTTGCGATGACAATCTTTGGTGCTTGCTCAGGAGCATCGCCAAGAAATATGGCCGTAATTCATGACTGAAATATGGACTCCTAGGATCTCCTAGGTGTAAATGCTGCGATCTATTCTGCAAGAGTATTTCATGGATCTTGGTTAGACACTGCCAGGTCTTGCTTCTGCTCTCCGTTACTCAACAAATACCCTTCCCCCAATTTTTGCCTTTAGTCCCCTCATGTTTGGCCATATTGGGAGGGAATTAGGATAAATTAGAGCCATCTCTCGGAAAGCTCTGCTGGAGGACTTTCATGCTTGCCTCTCGAACGGTTGAAACAGTCTTGGAAAGAAAGGTTTGAGGAGGCACAAAGCTGTCTTCCTAGCTGGAAAGTTGAAGGTCTCTACATCTCTTCACCTTCCACCGCTGGTCCTTAATGAAATCCTCAAGCTCATCCTCTGTTGGAGCGGCCATTGCAATCCCCTTGCGCCACCTCTGGATCTGATGGCCCTGGGCACCCAAACAACCAAAGTGAAGTGCAATGACTTAGTGTTGCTTATTGATAATCGCCTTGCCCCCCCGTGAACATTTCATGATAACTTTGATGGCAACAGCACTATTTGTGTCCTCTTGACCCTTTGCTATACTGCGTCGGCCTTGCCCCCCCGGCCGCCGTCTTCAGAGCAGAAGCATTGACAGGAAAGCAGGCTATGTCAAGCAATTTCATAGTATGTGATCGGCTCATGCCATGTGAGGCTGCAAGAATGGACAAAGATGCGCGCCCGCAAGTGAATCATACTTGGCATCTAGCCGAGGCGTTCATTCAATTCCCTTTCCACAAAATTCTATAAAATTCTTGCATGTATGCTGGGTTCCTACTGCATCTACAGCATCTACTGCATCTGTACTTGTGGTAGTGCCAGCACTAGTGCTAGTACTCGTAGTACTCGTAGTACTCGTAGCACTTGTAGTACTCGTAGTCGCAGTCGTAGTCGTGGTCATTGTTGTGGTTGTGGTTGTGGTTGCTGCTGCTGCTGCTGCTGCTGTGGGGATACTGGGCGGAGCTGTAGGAGGGTGTACACGTGCTACTGGAACCGTTGGAACATATTTCGGTGGCATTAGGGCAGGTCAGTTGTGAGTAATTCCTTCAGCTCACTCTCCAATCTCCTCTCTACCCTGCACAATTAAAGATGGTGCCCGGACATGCCGAAAGCACACTTGGGAGAAACAGGCACGAAGTCTATAGTTTTGAGGGACAAATGAGCCTGCTGCTAGTTGACTGCTGCGAGTTGACTCTTAGTCTTGAAATAGTCATACAAAATTGATCGATGTCTCTCAAGCGGCAGCTGATGATACCACTGTATGCAAACATATCCAAAGGCAAGAAACATTGCTCATTATATAATGCTTATTCATGCATTATTTATGCCCATTGCTTGTTCTCAGCCTCCTGCGTAGTTTTAACTGACAAGCCTGTTGCCAGGTGCCACTCAACCCAACCCCTAGAAAAACACCCGACTGCCGCAGAAATATCCAACCCACTCAAACTGCCGCAAAACCAAATCTGCAATCATCAAAGCCTGAAGTGTTTGCCGTTTTTTCTGGTTCATGAAGCAGTCGCACGCGAAGGAACATTCCAGAATCAAAGTCTAGTGTGGCTCACTCAGTTCCATCACATACGACCTGCCAATGCAAAGCAATCCAAAGCAAGAAGTGGACAAAAGATCTTCAAAGGTTCTAGGCCCCTTGTACAGTCCTGATTCAATCTTGTGCCTTCTGAAATCTTCTAAAGCGCAATGTGGAAAAATGGATTCAATCAGAACCATATTCAATCAACATACCTAGCACCACCTAGAATCTTAGAAGCTACCAACGGCGGTGCCCCTTCTATCAGCGACATAGTCAGTGTCGCAACATCATCCCAGCCATCACACACCTTGCTTGATCAGATCGCGTTCTTCTCTTCAAAATCCCCACACGAACATGCACACAAATAACAAACACAACGAAAGCCAACACCAGCACCACAATCTAGTTTCTATACAATCAAAGCAACCGACCATGTGGGATCCACATCCTTTTCATGCCATTCAAATATACAAATGTCTAACACACGTCATCAATTGTCAATGTAAACTGTGGCAGGTCGCACCTTCCAGGAACCATCATCGGCCCGTTCAAGTTCCACTGGACGCCAATCCTTGCGGTAGCTTTCAAGGCGCCTCAATGAGCCCAGGGATGCTGAGGGTTCGATGAGCCTTGGCCGCATCTCTATGATTAGCCCTTCTTCCTTACTAATAGGCACACTGTAAACTTCAATGGATGATACCCTACCACACACACACAAAACTCAGGAGGAAAATGGACCGCTGTTTGAAAAAAGCCAGCATCCAGAATGATGCAGCGAAGGCACCCAATACTCACCACCTGCGCGCAGTGACCCAAAATGAATCAAAATGGCAGGATTCCAAGATTGCTGGGAGAACGAAAAATACCGCTGGTGAAGTCATAGTCTTTGCCCTACTGATACTGATTCCTATTCAGCACACATGCCCTCCGGGCTGTAACAACTCTCGAGAGGATTGCTTGGATCCAAAGTTTGCAAGGAACTTGTCAAACATTGATGAACTCTTGCGGTTGCTCAAAGTGCAAACCTGCAGCAGCAGGGATCGCTAACCCATCTTTTGTTCGCGGGACAGCTCTAACACATCCACCCCGTTCACAAGTGTGCCTGAATCTTTTGCACCTGAGCTGGCATGTGAAATGCTTTGCTTTGCGGGCATAGAGCACGCTAGAGAAAGCCTTTGCGCCTACTGGGTTGCGCCATTATCAGCATTGTCACTGCAAATCATGCAGCTGGAAAAGCTAAGAAGAAGTGAAGCTGTAGAAGTGCGTTTTGAGCTACCACTGTGGTTTGGATGGGATGCTTGCTCCCTTTGTCATAATACCTCAATAGCCCACATTAGTTGTAGATTTACATCGGAAACTCAGCAATTCTCGCCATTCTCGCCGCATGGGCTCAGAACGCATCCAAGGGACATGCAAATGCCATGCGGTGTACAACTTTGGATCCTCTAGCGCCAGGATTGCTTGAGTTGCAGCCATTTCTGGCTACGGCTCGCTACGAGACATGCAGCCTATCATGATCCACGCATCAATACTTGGAGCGGATGTGGCAAGCAGGAATAAATATGGACACATGATGACACATGATAGTAAATGCCCGCAAATGAAACAGGAAGTGCAAGCAGAATCTTGCTAGACATGAGTTTGCTGTTTGCTTGGCTTGGGCAAAGCATTTGATCAAACTATTTTGGGATAGGGCAGGGGGCGTTGGAAGTACACTTAGGAGATCCGTGGACTTTTTTGGGCGGGAAGTCTTGTGAAACTGCCATGCGGTTGTCTTTCGAGGCGTGAAATCTTTCAAGGCTCCAACACTTTCCATCATCCAAATCTTGGGCTACAGAAATTCGAGCTGATCTTGACAAGATCGCAGCGAATGCAGCGCCTGTGGCCTGAACCTCCTGCACACTCCTTATCTGATCTTGGACTTCTTATCTGTCACGGGCAGATTGCGGGTCCATGTGGCGATCCTGCTGGCCCCAACGCACTATAATATACAGCACACGCTCCTTTTGCATCCTTTTGCATCTTGCTTGTGGCGCAAAAGCATTTAAGTGGTCTTCTTGAATCCTTGCTGTTTGCACGGATTCCTGTAGATCAACCATGGCACTCCCGTCCAAAGTGACAAGCCCCCCGTCCGAAAGATTTCTGGGCCACAACCCTCAAGTCTCCTAACGTTGGAAAACTCAAGTGACAGCTTCTCATTGCCACCGCAAGGCAAAGAAACGATTTACCTGAAGCATGTTTACAAAGGAATGCTCCAAACATCTCAAGACTACAATGCATTCAAAAGCATCGTATCAAAACTCCGTGGAATTTGAAGATTCGATTGACAACCAAGTCCCTTGGGTATGGGCGTACCTTGCCTCTATCATTCCCGACAATACCACGAAGTCAGTCAACATCGTCCAATCATGTCAAATCCTTTCACCAGATTCCAATGCCAATGGCCCAGTCGAATCCAATGGCTGGCTTGTGACGATGTTGCAACATTTTCCGGATTTTTTGGGATATCCCCCTGCGCAGTGCCTGTCCTTGTACAGAATCTGCATCCATTCCCTCCAAAAGTTCTTTCCCTCTGAAGGCGACTTTTCTTCTGCTCGCCCCTGAAAGGTCACCTGCAGGGGCAGCAATGATGGGCAAAGGTCAGAAATGGTCAGCAATGAAAGTCAGTAATCCTCTGAGGCGTGAGCGTAGGTCAAGGTTTCCGGGTTCCAGTAGAGCAACGCGCAGCTGGGATCACTCTTCAGCTCGCTGAACCTTGGCGCGACACCAATCTACAATCTCAGGTTGCCACTTTCACGTTGGAAGTGAGGGGAAGGTGGGTTGAATATGTCCTTAGATAGTCTTAGATGCAGTCAATCGACTTTCTGCTCGCCTGCGATGTGAAAAAGTTCACTTTGACCTTTCCATCTTCCTCTTGAACTCCGAATGGCTCCTGAGGCGCGTGCAGCAGCATCATGGGCTATGGGGTGCTGCCCGTGCTGCCCCCAACACATATCTTCTTTACGGAGCTGCCACACCTCAAAACGATTCGGATCTGCATCGGCCGGTCCTTCAACTGCACCATCCTTGAAGCCACACCACCTGCAGCGAGGACCGTGCTGACCTATGAAATTAGTTGCATGTTCAAAAAACCAACACAGTAATCTTAGAATCGAGTGAGGGTATGTGAGAGTGCGCTCAGAAATTGGGCCATCCCAGCAGCCGTCTTGTCACTGCATCCCATCTCGTCCCATCCCCACGACATCCCCAGCCCCAGCATGCCCCAGCCATGTACCTCGCAACTGTCGTGTGGAGAGCACTCCGCAATCCTGTGGCGTTGCCTTTGCCAAGTTCAAGGCTTCCGCCAGCACTGCAGATGGCTCCGTGAGGTCCACAGCAGTTGCCTTGAAGCCCAACCTGCAGCATGGAGCCTGGCCTGATCCACAACCTCAACCCATGTCACATCATGTCACCTCCAAATTCTCCCACTTTCCCAGCTCCAGCGAGATACCACAACTTTCAGCCAAGGTGCCAGCCTTTCACCTTTGCCTCGGTTTGCTAAGACCAATTGCTCTGATTCTTAATGGTTCCTGGCATGTTTTCAGTGTATCATCTCTACCACGCTCAAATTTCTCAGCGTATTAGTTGATCCGTTTTTCTTCCAGTTGTCTGATCCAACCCACCCATCCTCTTGTTAACTATCGCTCTCTTCATCTGTCGGCGGAGAGTTTGATACCATTTCTGCAAAGGTCAGTCAATAGTGCACATCTCTCTAGCCCAAAGTGCTCAAACATGTCATAAAGCAAAAGTACACTCATCTCGAGTTCGGACCACTAATTACTCATGACTACTTGTCTCCCATTTGGGCCTCGGTCTATCAAATTCAGAGCAAATCTGATCAAATCTTCATAAAGCTGTACCGTCTGACTGCTTCGACCAAATTACCACAGGAAATGAACCATCTGGGTTTGTCCCGAGTGTGTGCCGTATACCCCAATCAATCCAATTTATGGCCATCTATCATCATTGAACTATAGTATATCCTCTGATAATCAAAGATAGCCATGGAACATCACCATTTTTAGATGGTTTTAGTATCTACATTTACAGTAAGTATCAGGAAGTATCAGTAAGTATCAGTAAGTCGTCTATCAATGGGACATGGTTTCCATAGCCATGTTCAAGGCCGTGGCACCAAGGCCCCATAGACTTGGACCTTCTCCGAGCCAAGCACGGCGCCAAGGGAGGCCGAGATGGCTGCAACTGCAGCATAGGGTGCGAACCTGATCACGGTAGCAACGAAAACTGTCAGAATATATCATGATATGATGTGATATATCTCCATAGGTGTATGTATATATTTATATATATATATATCAATCATATTATATCATTATTTAATGTGCACATTGCACACACACACACACATTGCCATATGGTAATGATATGTATATATATATATGTTATTATATAGTCCTAAAAAATGTATTGTAATATATTTTAATGTCTTGTGTACAAATCCATTTCTAGATATTCTATATAAACCTAGGCACGTTCTCAATATATCATATAATGTCATATAATATAATCTGATGGATTTCATGGAGCAAAAGGGAACATCTGATAAACCGATGTCGAAAATCTCTGGACATTCCCCACCATTGAGAAAAGAAAGAGATTCTCAAGGAGTCCCAGCAGCGACATGATTCAGCCGCTGTCAGCAAAACAGGCAGGTGACTGCAATATCAATGCAATCCCTCTGCAGATTTCTTTAGGGATGCGAGTGAATGTGTGAGCGGTCTGCATGTCGGAATGGGTTCACTCAAATGGATCAAACATGATGACCAAATCGATTGGCATTTCTTGATGCTGCCGGGCGCATTGATGCAGAAACATGAACTAAATTTAACTAAATGCTCAGCATCAATGGGACCCTCTCTACTCGTGTTGAACAGCTAATGCCTGCACAAAAAATGCAAAGGTGCAACAGCCAGACGCTGATTCTGTCTGAGTCACCGTGAGACTATAGCAACCTCAACCGGGGATGAAATATGACATAATATAACTAGGCTGCAATGAATATGCAATGATGATCAATGATGCTATTTCCTGCGAGCTCTCCAAATAGGCTGAGCACAATGCAATACGATGATTTTATTCAGGTGGTCCCTTTTGAGCCACCCAGGAAGCCATCAGAAGCCTGGCAAACCATGCTACAATTGGACCATTCAGCCAAAGGCACGTCGTTTTCTACCGGCCCAAGGTGAAACGGAACATCCTTGAGCTCACTTCACCACAGAGTCGCCTTTGCAAAAGTCACTGGTGCCAACGTGCCCTTCAAACTTTGCAAACTTCTTTTTATTCGGTTCATATTCTTTCCGAAAAAAAAACTACACACACACACACATCGCATGTCACACACTTGTGAATGGTTTCACCACTGGAGTCATCTCCTTCCCATCTTATTCATGGTGGCATTTCCAGAGGTCAGGGTCCCAGTGCCTCATTCTTCTTGCGTGGGATCGATAGGCCAACGACGCTCCTGAAAGTTCCCAGCAGCCAGGGGTGATTTTGCACCATCATGCATGACCAAATCTAGAGAGTCATGATTGGTGAAGACATGTGAAACCATAGTCACCAAAGGCCACAGCCTCCATCAAAATGATGAGCCCGGACAAAGATGAGACGTGATGGGATTGTGTTCCGCAGGCTCCGCCTTCCCCATTACCCACAGATTGACATCTGCCGAGCGGCTGCAAAGGTCACCAAGCGCTTTACCATCTGCACGTATTTCCGTGTGGTCTCATCCTGCAATGCGTGGAAGATGTGGACGCAACAGCTTGGAGTTGGGCTTGTTCTTGCTGGCACATGGCATAGCAGAATGTTCTCTGTCCTCACACTCACCCACCCACGCCCAGGTGTCTTAGGCTGGCACATCCAACACATGTGCTTGAGCACCTTCACCAATCTTATGTCGAGCAGCTCGATCATGGAAGGTCACAAAGGTAACCTGAAACGACGACCAGGACCCAATGCATCAAGATGCTGCAATGATGCACTGATCTACCGATACAATCCGAGAGATGATGTAGTCCAAGGGGCCCATGCACTGCGAAGCTGCGTGCAACATGTACAGAGACTTTCTTGTAAGAAACGGACACAGGCGTGCTACCCTCTCGATTCATCAGATTCATGGAGAGTATTTCATGATTCATCACCGGTGTCATCACCATTTCAACTTCTCCCTGTCTTGGGCTCCACGCTCCCATGGGCCAAGGGTGGTTACCAATGGCCAAGCGCATGTAAGCCTGCCATGGCTCTCTTTCGGCTCTCTATGCAACACCCTTACTACAACAGGATTTGCCAGGCTGCTAGGTTCGATGCCATGCTTTGGACAATGCCGTGGCTGCGCCCGGGTTGTGATCACCGTGGAACAAAATTTCGGAATCCAAGTGTGTATAATTACGCCACCTCCTTGGCTGCTCGGTATCGGCGCTGGCCACCTCAACGCGTGGACTGCTCTTTGATGCTGACACCCAGCACCAAAGTGAAGCTGCTCTTGATGGCCATTCATCATCGTTAAGCAGTTTTTAGTGATCACAACCAACACTACAACGTTCGGTTTCACAACTTGCAATTCTCATGTTTTTGAGGTGAACTGAGAATCAATTCTGTAGACACCCCTGGCATACTGCGCGGCTGCGACGGGATTTCAGAGGCCCTGGCTATCTTTGGCAATTTCGGCCAGAGAGAAAATGACGCCAGCATCTACTTCACCATCCTGATGAGATACCATTGAGATACCATTGGGATGCCATTGGGCCATTGGGATAGCTCATGGACTTCTGTTTCCGTCCTTCTTCCTGACAGCCCTTCTGAAATTGGACGCCAACTTTCATTTCTCTCCCTTTCTTAAACCATGGCTTCCAACGGCTTTCCCTAAAATGGAAACACAAAAAATAACAGAAAACCTTGGACAGCCAAGCAATACTTGGTGAAGATCACAACCTGACCCTGATCCTGGCACCGCCCGCTCGCCCAAGCAACCGACCCCCTGAGGTGTCTGCGCGCAAAGCTCGGCGAAGCGGCTTGAGGTACTGCTTCCTGTGTCTTTCAAACATCTATGGGGTCCTTACGCCTGTGGCCCCACATGAGGATACAACATGAACCAAAACTAAGCTGGGTTTGGAGAAGTGATGAAAGACTACTCATAAGATGCATGGCCAATGTATCCACCAGCAGTGGCGACAAATCCTCACCATTCCTCCTATGATTTACCATGGAAGCAAACTCTGAGCTGCTGGCGATTGTCGGTATTGCGCCTCTGTCCAGCTGAAAGGGCAACCCGCCGCAACCAGTATTCTTTGAATGTCAACCCCCATCCTGAAACCAAACATGTCCAGAGGTCCACTTGACTAAACCGCAAACAATTACAGTACATAACACATGACTTGCGCATACATCTGCCTTTGGCACAAAGCTGTGCCTCAGATGACTTACGGTATAGATATATGCTCACCCCGCTAGAACCTATCTATTTCACTAGATAAAATTTATCTATCTATCTATCTATCTATCTATCTATCTATCTGTATATATATATATTTATTATGTCACATACTAACAGTTTTGTAAATCTATCAGATGCATATATATATATAAATTCCACGTGTATAGTTGGCTCTACTGCCAACATCATCCACACTTGTATCTCTTCCTTTCACACTTGTCACACTAAGTTTGATCCAATCTGCATATGTACTTACTGAATGTACTTTTACATTTATTCTTTTGGATATGTCTGTTTTTTGAAGAAGAAACAACAGAGTAAGAAGAATGTCTTGATCAGCCATATTTAATATACAATTCATATACTTTTACGATAGCTTCAGTATACCTTCAATGTACCATTTTTATTGACCATAAACATAGTTTGATAAACCTTTGCTATACCTTGAATACACCTTCAAAATACCATCTAATGCACCTCTAATATACCTTTCATTTATAGTCTAATGCACCTTTAGCTCACCATTTGATATACCTTTCAAGTAAACGTTCAATACACATATATGTCTTCAACATACCATTTAATATGCCTGTACCGTAGTATATAGTTTCATGTAACATGAGTATACCTTGAATATACCTTTATTTTGCCTTGAATATAACTGCAGTGTACCTATAGTATACTTTTATACACCTTTAATATGCCATGCCATTTCTCTTTAGTATACCATCTCAAATACCCTTTTTTCTACCTTTGAATATACCACTTATATTGGCCAGGAACATATCCTGGCATACCATTCATTTACGTCGAAAAGACCTTTTATTTACCATGTACTCTGCCTTGAAGATACCATTTACTGTATATAATATATGTATCTGTGTTTGTGTACCACTTCACATACAATTAATCTTTGATTTGAAATACCATTAATATATTATTTCATATGTCGTTGTATACCTCTACTATACAGTATATATTCCTAGATATGCCTTGAATATACCATTTGATATACCTTTAATATACCTTTAGTGTACCTCTAATATACCTTTAGTGTACCTTTAATATACCTTTTCAATCATTTCTAATACATCTCTAACACACCATTTAATATATCTTTAGTATACCTTAAGATACAATTTTATTGGCCATGAAAATATCTTTAATATACCTTTGTATACCTTGAATATACCTGTTAAATACCATCTAATGCACCTTTAATATACCTTTAGTATACCATTGATGATACATTTAGAATGCTATTTCATATGCTTTTAATATACTGTTCAAAATACCTTGAATATACCTGCTGTATGATTTCAATATATCTCTGATAAACCATTTTGTTGACCATGAAATATAAAGGAAAAACACAACCGAGGTGTAGTACATTGTTGCAAATCCCAAATCCCTAGAAAACAAAAACATGAGAAAACAACAAAAACATCCAGAGGTCTTGGGGACCACAAACTTAGAAAGACAAAAAATTACAAAAATAAACAATTTTCCAAAGGTCTTGGGGACCACAAAGCTAGAAAAGATCCAAAACAAAATGGCACAACCAAAAAAACAAGACTTGTGGAAGAATGTTTGGTTTCGAGTCAAGAGATTTTTTGGGGTTTTCCTTGAGATTTTCTTGAGGTTTCGAACGCCAAAAAAAAGAAGAGTTTTTTTGTTCTTTTGACGGAATACTATCAGCCAATATCCCAAAAAAAACTAAACAAACTCAAGTTTTTTTTGTTTTTCATGTTTTTTTCCACATTGCAAGTTTGTTTTTTAAGTTGAAGAATCTCAAAAACCAAAAAACACCTTAAGTTTTTTTGGTTTTGAGATATTGGGTTGATAGTGTTTTTGTTCAAATAAAAATCAAGTATCTTTCTTTTGTTTTTCTTGTTTGTGGCCTTCGAAATAGCAAAAATTAATTCAAGGAAAACCAAAAACAGATCTCTTGAGTCCAAACCAAACATTCTCCCAAAGGTTTTTTTTTTGATTTGCTCGAGGTTTCTTTTGTTTTCTCAATGGGGCCCTCCCCAAAGAGTCTCAAGCTATTTCTTTTTTGTGTGTTCTTTTTTGTTTTCTTGGTTTTCTCGAGTTTTTTCCTGGATTCAAGATTCAAGATTTATCCTCGCTAAACTGTTGAAGCTTATGGCATTAGAAGTGATCCGTTTTTAATGGAGAGATGGCCAGGTCATGACAAGTTGAACCTCATGCCAAATTCGAAGCTCATGTCAGATTGAAGAGAGGTACGTAGGTTCTAGGCGGGGGTGACCCCCCAAAAATGTATATATACAATTATATACATATCTTTGCGTCAGGGAGCTTGGGACAGGAAGTGTTCAAGAACCTTCCGTTGGATCAACTTGAAGAACTCGCCTTCTCCGCCTTGAAAGCTTGCTGCTTCTCCTGCACCGGGATCAATAGAGCACAGGATCCACAGGTATCACAAGATTCAAACAGGATTTCTTGCGGTCTCCGGTGCAAATAATCAATTACAAAAATGCATTGAATAAAAAGGAGAAGCGAGATAATAAAACATTGGAGCTGCAAAACAACAAAGTTCGATGTTATGCGCTGCTACAATCAAAACCAATTAGTCATGCTCACAAGCCTAAGGGAAGGCACACAGCATGCAGTTCGAACTCAAGATTTAACGTAATTTAAATATGTAAACATACCTTCATAATCCTGTATTCCTTGAATCCTTGTCTTGTGCATGCTGAAGTGGCACGCAATGACCAGTTTGGATGCCTGTGGCTGATGTTGCTATTGACATCAGTTACCGCAAAAAAAAACAAATGTTGATCTTTCATGGTCCAACAACACTGAGACTCTAGGTAGGCACACACACACATCAGCAGCGGTCTTTTCTTGGCTGCACACAACAAACGCCAGTACTAGGAGCAAAGCAGTCACATGCAGCTAGAATGTAGTTTGCCCCGGCACAGCGGCAGTGTTGCCAATCTGGATGTCTTTTTTGGATATGTTGTGTGGGGCTTAGGCTTGGCTTCCCATGATGGGATTTGAAAAGCCAGGCCTGTGCCGAGGTCCTACAAGCCCTCATGTGATTGCCAGGGATATCTAGGGATGTTCCTAGATGACTAGGTGACTAGATGCAAATTCAGCCCCAGGATTCACCAACATCACGGTTGACCAATGGCTTGAGCCTCACCCTGATGTCGGTGAATCACGCCATTCTGCGACAGCTGTATTTGGCCCAAGCCCGATTCGGCTCAGTGGGCCTTGCAAGATTGTTACCTGCTTGCGACTAGGCCAGGATTCCCCCGGAAAAGTGCAGCTTCAGCTGTCATACTGGCCAAGAGAATCTGCGCACATGATCGCACATGTCAAATGTTTGAAACTTCCAAACTCGGTGCAGCATGTAATAGGATAACCTGCATGTTTATCTGCCAGTGCATCCACCAAAGAATCTTGCAGCTACTGCTGACAGGGGTGGCAAGAGTCACCAGCGGGTAAGCTTGGTCCCTTCTCTGGGTTGCTTCAACACGCTCTCCCACGCAAACTTTCCATTCACACTCATCCAGAGCCTGCACTGATCTTTTGAAGGGGGTTTCTGATGTTAGGGGGCGGGGATCATGATTATTTTTCAACAACTCTCAAGACTATATTTTTGGTTAGGGCTCGAACTGTAAAGTCAAATCGCATATGGAAAAGAATAGGCAACGGCAACGGGGATGCATGCGCGGAAAGCTGCAGGCCAATTTTGGTCAGTGGCAACTGGCGTCCGCTAGCAAAGGCCACAAGGCTCTCACATGCATTTTGGAAAGTAATTCTGATCAAGATAACACACTTTCGCCATCCATAGACAAATGAACCCCATTTGTTCGCACAAATGCAAAGTAGACATGCAAGAACTGCAGGCCGTAGATAGATCAATTTGTCACATGTGTCATTTCCTAGTGTTAAAATATGCCAAACATTGATGAACATTGTTTGACCATCTGTTTTTACGGGCTAACAATTTTGAACCACACCCAGCTTGCCCATAAACATCAATCCGTCCTACACAAAAGTTCTGGCAAATGTGGCACGCCATGGGCTACTGAACCTGAACACCTTGTGAAGCCACCGACCTCTGATCAGTTGGATTGGAAGTTCACCATTGGATCGGTGCTAAACGGTCGCCCTCTTGATGCCTTATGATGCCTTTATTATCGTCTCATATCTTCGCTGGGAAATGAGAATGAGCTGATCCAGCAACATCCAACTGATCATCTAGGACCCCTCTGATGGAGGTCATATGTTGGGACTTTCGCCCAACTTTTTCCAAAATACTGCACCCTCACGTGAGGGCTGGGGTCAGCAAGCGACAGGACGCGGTCAAAGCACCACAAACCTCGGAGACGGAGGAAGGCGGTGGACGCACTGAGAGCAATGAGATGCAGTTCATGGTCACTTTGCGTCACTTCATTCATCCCTTCTAAAAAACATCATATATGTGCTCGTATGGGCCACTTGGAATCAAACTGCACAGTCACTAATTGCTGCACTCTTGGATAGTGAACTGTTGCCTGGATTCTGTGACCATTGAACTCAGTCGTCATGCGTAACTCTGACCACGCAATATTGTGCAACAGAAAATGCGATCCCATGAAGTTGGGGGTTGGGGGTTCGGTGCGGATAGCTGTACGTAGGGCTGCGGCTTAAGTTGGGCTTAAATATCCAACCAAGTTGCTGACCACAAAAGTGCTGCCACCATTAGCACGGTCATTGCAGGCTGGCCTCTGGAAGATTCACGCGTTTTCACCAACCTTGGCGAAGGTGTCGTGCAACAACGAATTGACCATAAGCAAGGAGATCTTTTTGAAGCTTGTCTGCTTGCCTCCCTGATTGATGTTTGACCTGGCAGCAACCGTGTTGCCTTGGTCACGGACACAACCCTGGTCACCAACAAATTCCAACAACTTCCAGCAACTTCCACTGCTGCCACAGCACATCACCGGCTCGGATGGAAGTCGCTCCGCCTCCGTGCAATTCGAAGGGTCATGAGATATCAGCAATGCAGTGGCAAATGACCCGATCTTTCGAAACCATCCCTCCAGCCCCACAGCACACCATGCACACCGTGTAAAAATTGGTCCAAGAAACTTCTATATATCCTTTTGGCCAGTGTTGCCACCTTTCACCTTACCAAAGAATACAATTATATATTGCTTGGTATGATTTAAATTGATTTATATAGCAGGTAGTAGTTCCTTTCAAGCCACCAATGGCCTCTACCCCCTCACTTTTTGTAGGGCCCTTGGCAGGCCTGTTTTGTCGTGATAGATGCCCTGCCCGTCGATGCTGCAATGGATGCCCGGCTGGTGGATCCTGTCAGGGATGTGATGTCACCATGGGTTGCATCCGGTGTGTGATGTGATGATCTAATGATCTAATGATCTGATGATGATGATGATGATGATGATGATGATGATGATGATGATGATGATGATGATACGAGTCAAGCAAAAGTCCTCCACTACAGTACTAACCCTCCATCTTCGTTTCTCGCCTGCCATTGCCATTGAGGTGCTCGTCGTAGTGTAACTGCAGTTGGGAAGGTGGCAGGTTCATGTTGATCGCTAGGGGAAGTGCAAGTATGCGGCTTCCAGCCTGAAGGGTGTGGAAAAACTAACATATAGTGAGCTATATTGTTACTACAAAATGTTTGATTGCCGGACTCCTGTCCCACTGAATCTTTCCCGATGATCGTGATGGCCACGAAAGTGCTGAATGGGAAAGCTAGCACATGGAATCACATGACCAATCCTCTTGTTGCATTGCTGGAATTTGCTGGACCTACTGGAGTTACTGGAGCACCTTCCAGAGGCTGGCTGGCCCTGGCATGATGGATGTGCATTTCGGTCGCGGGCGCAGGGTATGCATGTGTCCTCAAGGCCCAATGCAAACCAACTTTCTGCACTTGGGGTTTCTCCCAGGGTGTTTTGAGTTTATATGTGATCCACATAGCAAATTACTGTTGGAACAGGTGAACCTGCAAATCTCCTCGGGGATCTGGCGGTCTTACAGCATGAATGGCCATCCTGGGATACCAATCAACAATAGAATTCAATAAAGTTTTAGTCGAACCATGTGCTCCTCTCTGTGGGACTAGGGGAAGAACACCTGAACCTCAAGGCATCGAATGCAATGTGGATAGACCAACTATACAACAATCAATGGGTGCATATAGAATAAATCCCATGTTTTTTTTGTACCAGCCAAATATGGTAGTGCAACCAAATTTGAGGTGCATCAAACTCCAAATTGGTCCTTGCTTGTAAGAAGAAACAAACATGCGACCGCGACTTGGATATGGATTTACCACGTTCCTTCCGGTCATTTCACCTGTGATCTGCAGGATTCTGCAGGTCCTGCAGCTGTGCAGCCAAAGCCGTTGACCAGGTGTCAGGAGGACAGGACCTTGGTGTCAGACTTTGCCGTTGCGATGCCAATCGACCGAGAACATGCTGATTTGACGTCTGCCTGCAGGGAGAGGGGTAACATATAATCATCATGTATCCTGCATACTTATACACATACAAGTACATTTACATGTACTTACATACACACACACACACGTATAATCACGTATATATACATATATATATATATACATGATATATGACATATATATATACACATGTAACTATATTTGACAGCACTATATAATACTAGTATAACTAGCCAAAATGCCGACAAGAATCTGGCAAGCCTCGTTGCTTGAGAGACCAGCCTGGCTACCCCATAGTGGGTAAAAAAAAACAAAAATGGAAAGTCTAACACAGGAATCAGGAAGAAAATCAAGAAATCATTTCATTGTCAATCAGTACTCCTTGTAAATCCAAGCGCAGGCATATCCTGTATATGATATGCACTCAGACATATTTGTGTGCTGATGCGTCCAAAATAATCACACATACAAGTGCTCACAGCTGCTCAAACGAACAAAGGTGAACATACAAATGCACATGCAAAGACACATTTATATAGATAAAACACTTGTGCCAAGCACATTCAGCCGAATAGTCTTCAGAGGGATACGGATGCATGTGAGTGTCCAAATGTGTGGAAACCACCGTCGCATGACACACAAACACACACACACACACAACATGCACACATCGATTCATGCGGGCGTGAATCATGGCAACCATGCATAATACACATCATTTTACGTAACGTCTCGTGTACGTCACGTTTGAAGAGTAGGATTGTTTTTTTTTTGACATGCACAACCTATCATGTAACCGAGCGTGTTTGGGGGCCACATCGGATTTGTATTTTCCTCTAAATCAACTCTTGTATCTGCACGCCCATATAGCAGCCCGCAGTGACTATCTTAAAGGTGCCATCGCACCAAGCCATGGCTGTTGGTGTGATTTGTCCTCTGAGGGCAAATTCTACACATGATAATAAAAGCACATTTCGGAGAAATATCCACTATACACATGCCTATATTACATACAGCACACACACAGACACGCACACACTTGTACAGAAACATCGCTATGAATTTTGTATCAAGAGTGCATTCGACGTGCAACAACACTCCAATTAACTGGGCCTGACAGGGAAGTTACAANCACACTTGTACAGAAACATCGCTATGAATTTTGTATCAAGAGTGCATTCGACGTGCAACAACACTCCAATTAACTGGGCCTGACAGGGAAGTTACAAAGAAGGAATGAAGAGAATCAATACCATCAGGAAATGTAGATCAAGTCATTGTCCAGCAGTAGAATACTCAAAAAGAATAGTGCAGATTGCGGCAACAGTGCAATAACACGAAATCGTCATGCCGGTTCTTGGCTTAGCCGGTTGCCATTGTCAGAAAACGATATTTGTTGGTTTCACAAAACTGAGCAGGTACACACCGTTGATCAGACGGTGCTTCCCCCATTGTGGAATAGCTTCGTTGGCACAGGTATCCACAATGGGCCNGCCCCCTGCTGAACATACCACTAAGGAATTTCACAAAAATCAAAATGAAGCCACGCAGCAAGTAGAAGTTTTACCTCTATTCAGAGGATACACACACACACACAGACAGGCAGGCAGGTAGGTAGGTAGGTAGGTAGACAGGTAGGTAGATAGATAGAATAGAATAGAATAGGATAGAATAGAATGGAATGGAATAGAATAGAATAGAATAGATAGAATAGATAGATAGAATAGATAGATAGAATATATAGATAGAATAGATAGATAGAATAGATAGATAGAATAGATAGATAGAATAGATAGATTCGATAGATTAGATAGATAGAATAGATTAGATACATACATACATTGGATAGATAGATTAGATAGATAGATTAGATAGATCGATTAGATACAAAGATTAGATAGATAGAATAGATAGATAGAATAGATAGATGGATTAGATAGATAGAAAAGATAGATCGAATAGATAGATTACATACATAGATTGGATAGATAGATTAGATAGAAAAGATAAGATAAGATAAGATAATATAAGATAAGATACGATAAGATAAGATAAGATTAGATAAGATAGAAACAACAACATGTACATACAGTATCCAGCCATGTCCGTCCAAAATAGCTGACAAAAGAACCGCCCAAACTTCGCTTTCACATGGCACTGGATAATCCGAGGTGTGAACTCCTCATCGAAAATGAGGGTTTGCATGGTCTTGCCTGAGAACTGTAGCGCCCAGCACCGCAAGCTTGGCAAGCCTAAGATTATCCACAGGGACCACTCTGAACGTAACATGAAGTCATCCACACATTGAAAGAGTATGAAAGGGTTTAATATAAGGATGTTTAAGGGCACAAATCACAAGAAAACTTGGCTCTTACCATTCAAAACTCAGGTTTCCTGCTGGCTTCCATTCATCCAATTCTGTGACACAACTTAGCAGCAGTAGCGGGGCGTTTTACGGGCATGCTTGGAACACAGCAACTCGATTTGTTGGACATCAGATGTTGGAGAACCCTTGAATGTTCAGAACTAGCTGAAACCCCCTTGCCACGTTTGAAGTTCAGTTCATCTTCGGGGCGTTTTGTGTTGAGGCTTGAAACGCCTCTTGCGTCAGCACATCTCTGCCGGAGCCTCCGTTTCTTCGTCGCCAGTTTGCTTCGATTCGAAAGGTTCTGAGCTTTTGTCTTTGACATACCCTCACTTGCCAAGCAGCTTTCACGAGAGGAGCCCTCGACAATGCAGGACAAAAACAACTGCTGCAACATTCTCCAATTAGTATAAGCAACGAGCCAACGCTCATTGGGCTTCTCGCGAAGAAACAACCAGAAAAAAACTAGATTAGGAAATCTTTCGCTTACCCCCAAGAAGCTGCACTATCATGTCGGCACGGTGTTTATCACTCCCTATCCAAATTGGGAAGTGCCATGCACACAAGTGTGCCTGCGAACATATTGTCAACATGCGTCCTTCTGGTCCTTATGCGTCTCAGTTTAATAGGCGTTCATTGGTTGTCTGCTGACGCACATCAATAGAATCATTAAACCTACTGTATATAGAGAATTAATGATGATTGTAGATGGATGGTGACAAGATTCATGTGTGAATTGAGTACAGGATCTGTTGTACCAACATGCTTCACTTGGGCTTTGTCCTTTGCACTTGGCTGATGCCTGGTAGGTGGCGTAAACTTTCTAAATCCTGTGGCAGCTTCTTGAGGGTTTCATCTTGAAATTTGAAGTGAGACAGTGTAAATCGTTGTTCGTTGTTCCATGGTTCGCTGTCCCTGCAACTTATGGGTGAAGGATGCAACCATGTACAGGAAAGGAGCTAAGGAGCAGTGGATAGAAGTGAAAGGATCTAGCTGACTATCCGCAGAAAGGTCCTTCAAACAGGGTCTAAACAAGTGGTTCGTGGTTTAGGGTGCACGACTCACACCGCACCTTCCAATATGTACACATCATCCGCACACATTTATCTAGGTATATCTAGGTATCTGTATATGTATATATATATATATAGATAGGCATATGTATTATATGTATGCATCTATGATATCTGTGTATGCACGTCTGTAACTACTCTACGTAGCTATGCATGCATGCTTACATGTATGCATATTAAGAGGCAACTGTGTCTCTTAATCGGTGCATTGGGTATAAGTATAAGCGCAGTAAAGCTCCTACATCCACCAACCCACACAGCACACATGCACAAATGTAATGTAATGTAACGCAATGTAATGCAAATATTTCATGTAGTGTAATATGACATGATATGATGTAGTGTAATGTGACGTGACATGAGGCGTGCCGTGATTTGACTCACGTACATACGGAGGTGCGTGTAACAGCCAACATGCCCTGTTTTCTTGGATGCACATGCACGCATGCGCAGAGAATTATTCGCACGCAAATGTAGGCACTTTTCGATAAGACTTCATAATTTTCATGCGCCGCATGGCAGCCACATCCTGCCGGGATAGTTGTGTGACTGCATTGACACTTGACCCAACACGTGCGATTGGGTGCTTCACAATGCCACATCAGCACCAGCAGTGAGATGCATTGGTGAAAGACAACATGAATAAGCTGGCGCACTCAGACCCACAAAATCCAAAAACCGGCAGTTGCAAGATGTACTGGGTACTAAAGGGCTTTAAGGCAGCTACTTCTTAGACAGGAACAGAATTCAGCAAATGTTGGCAGGGTAGACAGAAGCGAGCCATGTGTCTTCTGCGACATCAGCCGACTCCACCCAGACACTTTGTGAATTACACAGCGCAACTCTTGGTGAGACCGAACCCGATCCCGATGCCTGAAAAGGCAAGCATTTGCATTGCCTTCTGGACCAAAATCTGCCTGAGGCTCAACACTGGTATGCCAAATGAACCCCCCTTCAAATCACCTTCAAACTTCCACTTTCAAGCCCATTGTCCAATTTTAGATAATATGTAAAATATATAAATGAACTTACAGGGGAAACCGCCGTCTTGGTCTTGGCTCAACTCTGATCAAATTTGACCTGCAGAAATCAGCTGTTTGAGTTGTGAGGTCACGATGATTCAACCAATTGAAGTCTTGAAAGACTCCCATAACCATCAGATTTCCTTCTGCAATTTTGGTCCATCAGAAGCTGCTTTGACTTTCTGATCAGCCGTGGATTCGGTGCACTGGTCTGGCAGCCGCCCAACTGACAGCTGGCAGTCAGCCGCTGCACAGCTGCGATGACTGGGAAAGCAAGCTTGCTTTAGATGAAGCAGGGGAACCGGTTCGGGTACTGTACCTTCCAACTCTTCTTCAAGATATAGTTTTACTGTTTTACTATTTGGTATCCTTTGCAAATACATCAACGGGGGAGAAGTAACACCTGAACGTTCCAAACTAGTGGGAAAATGATGAAAAGTGCACAAAAGCTGATATTCCGGCACCATCTCAAGAGAGGTTCCAGGACCTAGGAATCAGGGATTTTCGACTCCGAAACTGCCATTGTGCTAACTCCCTTTTTCCGAGAATGCATTTTACACATTGCTGTGCATCTGCGAGGCTGTGCACAGAGTTGCGCTGCACTGCTGCACTGCTGAACTGGATCATACTGCATCAGCAAATGACTCGTTGCAGCTTGTACGGCCCTTCATTTCTGTGCAGGCGGCTTTCCAACTCTCGCCTTAGGCACTGCGCTTGGACTATCTGTGAGCACAGCGAAAAGAGTTAAGGGGAGGGCGACAGCCTGACAGCCTCCAAAAGGCTCAACATTTCTTAGGGGTAAATTCTATCAAAATCCCCTCACAAGCAGCCAAGGTCGAAAGCATATTGACAATTGCTGTAACATACCCTTGCTGCATTGTGTTGGTCCATGGTCTAAGCAGTCTAAGCCCACCGAAATAAGCTAGTTCCACGATGTTCCATGTATTTTGGTGCTTGTTGCATCACTTTACGGAGGGGCCTCTGCTACCTTCATCAACGCTGAGTCTTTGCCGAACGTCTAGGCTTGTGGGATTGTGTTGGTATATTCTGGTATGATTGTGTGGATATGTTCCCAGCGGGAAAGATTTGGAGCGAAGAATTCCATCTGCACTCAAGTTGCTGCCGGTCGGAGATCTCCTGGCAGGGAGTTGGTTTCTTGAGATGTATGAGGCACCAAAATCACAGGCGTCGGCAGAAGGGGTGCCACTTTTAGCGCCTGACGCCGAATTCGCATTCTGACGCCGCATTCCGGAAACCTGCGACACCGCATTCCCTGACGCCACATTCCCCCTGACGCTGCATCTGACGCCAAATTCCCTGATGCCGCATTACCCTGTGACGCCGCATGACCCCCGACGCCGCATTCCGACTCCGCATTCCTTGACGCCAGTTCCCCTGGAAGCCTGTTGTCTTCGGGGAATTTGTCTTCGGGGGAAACTTCCTCTTCGGGGGGGTATTCGTCTTCGGAGAATTCGTTTTTGGCAATTCATCGTCGTGGGGAAATTCGTCTTGTCGTCTTCAGGGAGGAATTCGTCTTTGGGAATTCTTCTGCGGAATTCGTCTTTGCATCTCGGTGGGAAATTCGTCTTTGGTGGGAATTTGTCTGTGGAGTTCGCCTTCGTCTGCGGGTGGAAAAGGCAGCCGCTGCAATGCAAAATCATCCAAAATCTGTGTCCATCAATGGATGGAGCTATCGGGCGATTCGAAGAGTCTATCATGTCCATTAATTTCAAGCACTTCAGCCTTCTACATCTGCAACTAGTCCGGGGTATTTACTTGGATCAGCATCACCAGCCTTCATATCGCAAATCCAGGAAATGAAAGGCATTTGTATTGGTACTCCGATGACAGCCACCAGGAACACCCGACCCTGCCCTTCGAAAAACACTCCTTCATGGTGTTTGCCAGCGCAGTGGTATCCGAGTCCGCTTCGTTCAGACGAGCCCAGTTGCCGCCTAGGATAATGGCATGCTGACTTATTTCTCTCCCTTAATTTCAAAGAAATATAAAGAAATGATTGCATGGAGTGGGGGGATGTACCTATAGGCACAGGCAAAGGTGCAATAGACATTTAAATATAATCCCTGATTCATATGTATGTGATTGTATGTGTATTGGCTGCTCTTTCAACAAGCTCTGTCAAAGAAAAAAACATCGAAGCCACTAGGTGGATTAGGTGGCCACTACATAGCTGGCCACTAGGTGGGCCTAATGGGGCCTCCAGGACCGCACCTGTCATCTCCAATGTCAAGCGATCACCCAGCCACCGAAGCCTTGGACTTGCAAATGCAAACATTGCAAAGTGCAACGTTGTAGACACCAACCACCACCAACCACCACCAACCACCACCAACCACCACCAGCCATCACCAACCATCAACAACCTCTTGGTTTTCCACCTCAAGTTTAAAGGGCTTTGCACCAATCAAAATGCATGCAAGCCCAGCTGGCGAAGAGGTTTCTTAGAGTTCACTGCTTTGCTGAGACAGCTATCCGATAATCTAGAACCGATCCAAGTGCTTCCTGGCTACTCAGCCTGGGTTAAAGCCAAGGGGCCGAGCTCTTGATATACACGTGCGGAAAATAAAGCGATTCTTCACCACTTGAACCTGGGCAAAAAACAGAAACCATACACAAAATCTATATACAAGGATTGCTGGATACGCTGGCAAAGTGAGTATTGGAAGAAGTTGCACGATGTTGCACGTGTGGAGAGCCAAGTCGTCAATCAAGAGGGAACTGATGCCAACCGTGTCCAGCCGTGCCTAAGATCACACCTATCATAGTCCATCTGCCAAGGCACAAACTCAGCTAAATCTGAGAGGTTGCAGGGCACGATCTTGGTATCTTCTCCCGCTGATGATAAGGCAACAGCTGGATGCAGATTGCAAATGATATCCACCAGCACCTGGCATGGTCAATTCACGGATGGACCCAAGCGCTTGATGCGCCAGCCCTACCGTATGGTTGCGGAGTAATTCCCGATTAATGAAGTAACTGATCAACGACTAAGAAACTAAAGATAGCGGAGGACAGGCCAGGAAGGGGCCCATCCTGTACAGAAGACACTGGGGATGCGGAAGGTCCGGTGTAGAACATCTGCAGGCCAGTTCTTTGTCCTGTCCTGTCCTGTCAACCTGCTGCTACACATAGAGTGTCTTCGTATGTCTTCGTGCATTCATTGCATTCTCAGGCTTTGCGACCAAATGTTCATCGCAGCATATCGCAGCATTGTAAGCTTGCTAGTTGCCACATGTGGCCACCGGATCTCCCAGCCTCGAGCAGGAGGCTCAAACCAATAACTTTGTTTTGCTGTGCGTTTTGGACCTTAGCTCTAGCGTGATGGACGCAATTCATCGAACCTGATAGCACGCTTTCAGAATCTTTCAAACACCTAGCAAGGAATTGGTCAGTATTAGGGATTCCTTGTGTTCTTTTTCATCTTGTTTCATCTTTTTTCATGACGCATTGGATTTCGGAACTGAGGAGGCACAATGACTATCAATGACTGGCTAGTGAGGCTTACTAAATCTTACTAAGCTGAGATCTGCACACAGGCAGGGAGGAACTCCAGAACATAAGCGCGTTGATCCATTCCATCCGCAAGGAAGTGGTCCATCAGAAGGTCTCTTTCACGAATACCTGGGAGGAATGCGGGCAGGATCAGGAAGATTTGGCCACGTTAGATTTTCACACATCTTTATACTCCAGCACAGCCTTGATTTTTTGTCTCTGTAGGTGAGCCGATGTGGAGTATTTGGAGTACTATAGCATAATAATGCATTATATATATATATATAACATGACCAAAATGATCAAACGCCCTGCCCGGATATTGCCGCTGGAATGCCTAGGCCGTCCCAGGCCGAGCGAAGGTGGACATAGGATTTGGGATCTTGCACCCGTGCCAGGCATGCCAAGCGAACTAACGCAAAATCCTTGCACAATTTGCACAGGATAGAGACACACAGGATGGAGAGAAACTTGCAGCCTGAACACCTTGCAGGTTCAAACATGTGCCAGATCCCATCGTATTCTTGTCATCCCAGAATTCGCCATTCACCCGTCTTCCCCGGGCTGACACGAGGAGCATGGTGGAACATGGCGGAGCTATCCTTTGTGCAGGCCTGGATAAATACGTAGAGGTACCAGTGGAAATTGCGGTCTCGAACACCATGCCATATCATCACATCTACATACACACACACACAATCACACACACACACATATATATATATACTTATGTGTGTGTGCAATTTATTTTATTTGTGTGCGCAGTGGAACTCTGGCGCACGCAAACACAATATAATTCCAACCAACATCAAACAACGACATTGTATAACATCATCATCAACGCTTAAACATGTGAGAAGGAACCAGCCCCTGCGCAGCAACTGCGTCCTCTGCAGTCTCTCTTGGGATTTCTAGGGCATCAGCACGGGCCTCAGCAAAAGGATGCGCATCTTGTTGAGAAACCGGAGAGTAGCCACTATAAATACTATTCAATACCTATATTGACATACCTGACATCAACTGACATTAGACATTTACTGACTAGAATATACTATAATTGGTTATTCTGGTCGCTTCGCGACGACAACCGCCCGCACCGGAGTGTTAGCTTCGGAGTTTCAATGAAGAAAGCATAAGAAAACCATATGTATCCATATGTGCNCGCTTCGCGACGACAACCGCCCGCACCGGAGTGTTAGCTTCGGAGTTTCAATGAAGAAAGCATAAGAAAACCATATGTATCCATATGTGCTATGTTGGGAGTATGTTGGTCCCATGTTGGCTCTGTTGGGCCTATGTTGAGGCATGTTGAACCATGTTGGCCCATGTTGGGCCTATGTTGAGGCATGTT